>PISX010025863.1:0-25471 GCA_004024625.1 Mellivora capensis | reverse complement strand
AAGATTTTATTTATTTATTTGTCAGAGACAGAGCGAGAGAGAGAGCAAGCGAGCACAGGCAGACAGAGTGGCAGGCAGAGGGAGAAGCAGGCTCCCTGCCGAGCAAGGAGCCCGATGTGGGACTCGATCCCAGGACGCTGGGATCATGACCTGAGCCGAAGGCAGCCGCTTAACCAACTGAGCCACCCAGGCGTCCCTAAATATGCCTTTTAAATGAGTGTCTAATTATTGTTGTTCAACTCTTCATTCCTCATTCTTTCTTTCTTCTCTTGTTCACTTACTCCTCCTTCCTTATCCGTGGAGCACATTCATCAACTGTTAGCACTTTTTATTCAGGAATGGCTAGATTTAACAGTTGTAAGGAGGGTTTTATCCACACATGCTTCATATTTTTTTTATATTTAAACACATTGGTCTGTCTGAAGACAGCAGAGAGTAGGTGAGTAATGAGTAATAGCACAGCTTTGCCTTGTTAAGGAATATCACCAGAATTTTTTAAAGGGGTTTCCATCTAGTCCTTTATGCTGTAAGTTAAGAAAGTGGATAAATCTCTAGTACTGGCCAGGATAATTTTTTTTTCTCCATCAGGCATTCATTTGAGTCACAAAAGAAAAACTGGATCCAATAAGACATATGCAGGTTGACAAGTGGCTTATTTAACTTAATATGGAAAAATATAAAATAATGTAAACTAGGTCAAACATGGCAAAAAGGATTAGGGCTTAAAAGGAGACAAGCTTCCAGACAATGAAAGGAAGAGGATCTGGCAGTAATAGCGTCTGTAGAGCCCGACCCATCAGCTTCATGTCTGGCAGTAATTAGGAGGCCAAGGAATACTGCAGTGAATCAACTGAGGACGAGCATGGAAAAGAGGAAGGGTTGATAGGCTCCGTGAGGCTGGATGGCCTTACAGAGAAGGGGAGGACTTTCTGGAGGCAGTCCCCTGTGTTAGAAGGAGACAGCAGGGGGGCCTCCTCTCTAGCCTCCTTGTGGGTGGCCGTGTGACTGACAAGGATAAGAGAGGACACAGAGTAGCCAATCGAGGAATGGAGCAAAGGGCAGCAGGTTTCTTACCACCGTGACCTGTTGGGAGTTCAGGTGCTCCTGCCCGTGACTTCCTCAGGTTCTCTAGTTTGCCCCCTGTGGGCCTTGGGGCCTTCCTGTCCCTGCTAATTTCTATCCATCTCCTTGGCACTAGACTCCAAGAAAGAGTCAGCTCTTTAGTAGGGTCTATCTCACTTAGGACACCTCCATCTTTTCTGACATCCTGCTACTGAATCCTTTTTCCCCCAGCCTCCTGCTTCCCAGGGAGGGCAAGCAGGCTCAAGAAACATGGCAGTTTTTTGGACTTTAGCACTGGGTTCTCCAGGACTTGCCAGTCTGTTCCATTATTTAACCAGGACACATACCAGCTGGGTTGAAGAGTGCAGTTGGATGTCTTTCAAGGCTCATCTGAGCTTGAGCTGCAGTGTGCTTCTTGTGTTTGTCTACATCGGGGTTGCTAGTTCACGCTGGGAAGCTGAGCAGGAATCCTTTCTCTTCCATTTGCTCTGTAGAACAGCATGTGCAAGGCGGTGTTCAGTCAACACTCTATGGCAGTTAGGATTGCTCCAGAGACAGGGAATTGAACTGTGCAAAAAGAACCACAGACTCAAGTAGACATGCTGGTTTTTGGAATCTGAATTCAAATACAGCTCTTTTCTGTTGTTGGAAACAAACACAATATCCCAGGACGATGAGAAAAGCATGGTCCACATGGTGTCTTTGATGAGTCAATCCTCACTGGGGGCGGGGTGAGGCTCTGAGGCCTCTTGGGGTATGAGAGGAAATACCAAAGAGCCCGGCTTAGCAAGGAGGGAAATTAACTCTCGTGGGTCACCCAGCATTCCCGTACTACCCTCTACCAGGAAGGACCTAGGCACTGGCTTACAATTGTCTTATTGGGAGGACAGTCAAGTTGTTCACATGGACCATGTCTCCTAATACGCCTGCATGACATTGGATGCCCACTTATGGGACAGTGGCTGTTGTTATTTGGAGGGTTTTTTTTTTTCATATTTGTATTTTCAGGACAGTTTTGAGCTACCTAGATGTTTGTATGCAGACGCAGCCATCCCTTTGAAAAGTAAAGATACTGGGTGCCTGGGTGGCTCAGTGGGTTAAAGCCTCTGCTTTTGGCCCGGGTCATGGTCCCAGGGTCCTGGGATCGAGTCCCGCATCGGGCTCTCTGCTCAGCAGGGAGCCTGCTTCCCTTCCTCTCTCTCTGCCTGCCTCTCTGCCTACTTGTGATCTCTGTCTGTCAAATAAATAAAATCTTAAAAAAAAAAGAAAAGAAAAGATACCAATTTTTGCCCTCCAGGCTTGTACTCTTTGGTGGGTGGTCAGAGAAAACACAAAATAAGGTATTGCTTATAGAATATGATGGATGGTGGTAACTTGTATTTATGAAAAAGATGAAAGGACATAGGGAATGTCAAGGAAAGAGTTGGATTTGCTTGTCTTGAGATATCCAGATGTTTGGCAGCACAAGAACGTAATTCTAAATGTCTGGGCATTTATTTTCAGTTATCTGGGAAATACTCAGTTTGTGTGCATATTAATATTCTTGTATAGTACATTATAATTTTCAAAGCACTTTCATATCTATTATTTCTACAGACTGTGCCTCTGCCAGTTTCATGTACGTAAGTACTTGGCTCTGTTCAGGATTGGATTTGAACTCTATTACATTTGGGTTTAACAACACATTTAGGTGACTTACTGGAAAAATGCTCCTTTCCATCTTAGGAATGTCTTATGGCGAATAACATCAATCATTCTGTCAGGAAGCCAAAGAGTGAGACATCCCCTCGGTGGCCTGGAGGACTCTTGAGAAGCTCTGGAATGTGGAGTCTTGAACACAGCAGCATGTTAGGGTTCTCCTATGCTGCCTGGGATAGGTTTCTGTGTCATGTAAGTGACAGAGATCCGTTGCAAACCATCCCAGTCACTCCACTGTCATTATCACATCAAGGCCCTAGCACCCCATCTCCAACTCTGTTGTGCATTTTACTGTTACATTGAAGTCACTTTGTGTAAATGAAGCTCATCCTCCTTGCTTGCCCCTTCCAGTCTGGTTTCTCTCTTGAGTCCTCAGTCTTCGAGGATCCTTAGATCCTCCCTTTTATCCCAACCCCCTGCTCCATTTAGTAATCAGCCCATTCTTCTCATCCTTTCTTCCAGTCACCTCTGGGCCAGGTCAGGACTTAAAAACTCTGAACAAGTGTCTGAATAATTATATTTCTTCCCTCTCAGGTCACTTCAATTTCAGTGTCCATTTTCGTGTTCAGCTTCTCATCCTTCGTCAGCACAGACCTCATCCTCTTGCCAGAACAATCTGAAAATTCCTTGCATCTTTCCATTCTCTGTGCTCTTTGCACATGGCCCTTCCTGCCAGTCTCCAGTGAGAAGAACTAGCCCCCCTTTCTCTTTGTCCTCTCTAAATCTGACTCATTTATCAAGTTCTTGCTCAGATGCAGCCTCCTCAAAAGATAGGCTTGCCAGATAAACTACAGGACACCCAGTTAAATGTGTACCTCAGATAAATAAATATTTTGTTACTGTAAATATTTATCAGATACTGTATGGGATATACTTATACTAAAAAAAATTACTCATTGTTAAAGTCAAACTCAAATTTAACTGGACATCCTATATTTTAGTTTGCTAAATCTGGCAACTCTACTCCAAGAAGTCTTCTCTAGCTACTCTGATTATGTAGTCCTCAGACCCGTGGAAGGCCTATAGCACTTACATTCTTTATACAAGAGGATAGAGTTAAGTAGTGAATTAAGAACTAGCACTGTTTTCAGTCTTTGATTCAGTGATTCCTAAGTAGCTACTGTGTGCCAGGCACAGTGTAAGGCAGTATGGGTGCAAAGATAAAGATAGTGCCTGTTCTCACGCCTAGCTCAAGCAGTAGCCCCAACAGCACACAATTACAGTGCAGCATTTTCATGGCCACTGTACTTGTTAGGGGGTGACTTCTTGGGAGGAGGTATGTCTTGAAGGATGACTAGGGAGGAAGGAAGAAGGTCCTTCTGGGCAGAGGGAGAGAGAGATATGCAGAAGTCCAGGTGGAGGAGAGATTAGGGTATGAGCAGGAGGTTGGTAGAAGTTACTTGTTCTCGGGGAAGTGTGTCTAGAAGATAACACATGGTGTGTCTGGAGGTCTCGTTATTCAACATTTGCCTGCAAAGCCCTGAAGATGGGGTTTAGAAGGCCGGACAAAAACCAGATCGTGAAGATTTTATATCTCACGTTTAGGAGGCTGAACGTTGACCCCAAAACTGTGGAGAATCACTGAGCTGTTTAGAGAAAGGACACACTCAAATTTATATTTCAGGAAGGAACTCAGAGAATAGACTCAAGGTTCAAGACTGGCAGAAGGGAGACCAATTTGGTGGCAGCTACCATGGTTCAGGGTAGCTGGGATTCAGGGGTGGACATGTTCGAAAGATGGGACGAACATAGCATCAGCAGGACCTGGGGCCAAATTGGACACATAGGGTATGGAGGGGTATAAGTGAACATTTCTGTCTTGGGCAGAACTGTGGGTATGACAGATATCCACCAAATTAGTGGGTACAGGAAGTTAAGCAGGTTTGAGGGGGTGAGAATTATGAGATCTGTCTGAACGTGTTTTATCTCACACTTGGCATTTATTGTATTTGGTTGTATTTTGTTACTCATCTCTTAAGTACTCTGTTGTCTCCCCTGGTGGACTGTGATCCTTCTGAGGTCTTGGGCTGCATTGGCCAACCTGGGGATGCCCCGGAGCCTTTAAACTCATTACCATGCCCCCACCCTTGCCAGTTCTGCTCACCACACAGGGCTGTGCGAAGTCCCAAGCTAAGCCTGCCAGCAGCTGCAGGCAATATGGTCTGCAGAGCTGAACTGGCAGGAACTTTGAGCTGGGACACAATTTCACCCCTAAGGTGTGTTCTCCTCTGGGGAAGCAAAACACCCGAGCTGACCATGCCCCCTTCTGAGAGGGAGGGCTGTATCTCAGGGTGGCAGCAGGAGGCTAGAGGTCAGTGATGACCAGGCCCTCAGAGACCCTGCTTTCTCTCTTTACAGAACCCCATAAATCCTTCCAAAGGGAGTAATTCCTTCAGAATCAAGAGAGTCCTGTACATTCCTAAAATCAGTGAAGGCAAAAATGTACAGGGATTTCTGAGAAAAGTAAATGTGGTGTGAGCATGATCCCTGGGTGTTACTATGCTGCAGAGAAGCGCCTCCCTCCTTCCCCCCTGAATGGTGTTCTTTGCTCTCAAGTTAACTCATGCACTGGATTTGGTCCAAGTACATTTTGTTTCTTGATTTCCAGCCAGGCTTCTCTCAGTTGTGGTGCATTCTCCTCTTTGTTTCCCTCCCTCCCTGGTCCCCTTCTCTCTTTTTATAATTATTTCAGCTTTTCTGTGTGACTGAACTGATACAGAGGAAAACCCACCAGCTTAGGTAGGGCTTCCACCAGAGTGAGGCCAGAGGGACTCTGGGAACGGCTGGCCCCTCACTCCGCAATGGCCCGCATGTCAAGGTACGTCTAAGAGCAGCTGAAGCAGAAAGCGTTTGAACTCTGCCCCTGCCAAATGACTTCCAGATGTGTAAACCCCAGCCTCCCTCTGCTCTCTGATTGTAGCCCTGCCAACATACATCTGCAGATTTCTGGTGCACAGAAAACATGAAAGAGTATCTTCTACAACATCTGTTCTCTTTCCCTAGCTGCCCCCTCTGTCTTCTCAGACTTTGCCCTATATTTCATCTCCCACTAAACAAAGTCTAAGGAATCGCTGCACAACGCTCCTTGGCCCATAGATGCCAGCTCCCCACTCTCCCCACAGAGCCTGTTCTTGGCTCTCTGGACAGTTGACCAAAGCACCACTAGAATCATTAAGGACACATATTGACTTGCTGCAAGAGAAAAGAACTGAGTTTTCTCCATTGGGCTGGTGCCAGGCCACAAGCTGCATGGGGAGGGAGATTTTGGCCACAAGGAGGACAGAGCAGAGCCTGAAGATGACAACATGGGTCTCCATGAAGAATTTTCCTGCTGTACACCCTTGGGAGAAGGTGAGATCTTTCTTCAGGCAGAAACTTTTTCTGTGGATGTTCAGTTTCTTGGAACAAACCAAGCAGGCTTCTGGAAAGTTGGAAGCATTTATGTGTGGAATGAATTCTTTGCCTCTCCCCCATCCCCTGGGGTATGGCACCCATGAGGCTAAGAGGACAGAAGAGGACCTGTTCTTAATGTAACTTAAACAGGGAGAAAACAGAGATCCTTTGAGCCAAATGGAGCAGGAGATTTTTATGGAGCCACTCACTCTCATTAGGAAAATGATTTGACTGCTGTGTAAATAAATGCTTGACCTTCATTCTGCCCTTCATCCATATGGACCCAGAACTCTCTCCAGCTCCATCCCAGGGGACACGGAATGGAGCCGAGTCACAAAATCTGGGAGAGGGAAAGAGGGTTCACTACAAAAGGGAGCAGAGAGTTAGAAGGGGCCTTTGGGCTCGGGGGCCTGACAGAGGAACTGCTGCAGGTGAGAGGTCCTTGATGCCCCAGGATAAGAGTCATTAAGCATGCAGGCCCACATGGGAGCTAGTGGAGATCCCAGAGGTTAAGGAGAATTGCTCCTGATTACCCACCCAGGGTGAACCTTCCGGTTGGCTTGACAGGTGACTTTCTGGACCCTGGGTGAGACTGTCCTGACCTGTGATCTGAAGGGCATAGTATAGAGTAGGCAATGTGGACGTCCTGCATTAATAGTCCCAAGCACCTCAGTCTCTGGCTTTCCCATGAAGCCCTAAGATTTGGCTGGAGTTTGCTACAGTAGCCTCCCTATTTGAAACAATCCATCAGTAAAACAAAACAAAACAAAAAACAAAAAAAATTGATCTCATACTTCAAGTAGAGCTTGTTGCAGAAAAACAAGTGGAGGAGATAAAGTTGGTTCTGGAATTCCTCTCCCTCCATCTGTGACTCTCTGTGTAGTTTCCCCAAAGACATTGGAATACCTGTAGCTACAATAGCTCCTTCCTGAAGAGCAGAATCTATGGAGTCTTTCATGGAAGGATGGGTGGGCTAACGGTAAACAAACCTTTTTCTTCTGCAGGAGAATTTGCCCTTTGGTTAGCTGTGTAGCTCCGTTGCTTCGGCAACCTCTTTATCCAAACTCTACTGTATTGCTGATGATAAAAATTACCCTTGAGTGGGGAATTGTATCTGGAGTGGGAGGAACTGCAAAGAACCATAAATTCCTGCTAGGGAGACCATGCTTTGGGCTTTCCTAAGTGTGGTGACTTGTGTAATGGGTGTCCTGTAGGGGTGATGAAAGCTATGTCTAGGGACTTGTTACAGGGATATTGGCTCCTCTGGGGACTGAGGATTTTAAACCAGGTTAGCTCCCATACTTGGATACTGTGGATCTTATCCCTTGTACTTGAACTGTCCCTGGGGAAAAGTGCTGAATGGCTGTGTGGGCTAATATATGGGCTTTCATTGAAGGCAGTCCCTGGCTCCGCCCTGCTAGTGCCCTGGGGTCCTGCTGTGCATCCTTCTAGATACACCACTTGTGGTTTATGGTCCTCTTGTGAGTGAGAGTATCTAGCTCAGGCTAAAAAAAAAAAAAAAATCCTCTGATGGGTGGTTTAGAGAGTATAATGGCCTGTTAAATCGTCTCCCCTCTTCTTTGCAAAGATAGAATAAGGGGTGGAAGCCTTACTTAGGGGGCTGGAGACCTACCTGCCCAGTGTGCCCAGAGGACACATTCTATGTTTAGGATTTTCAGCCTCATCTCAAATGATGCCCAGGAAGAAAATGGGTGTTGCCTGACTGTGCTTTGCTGTTATAAATGATAAATGTCACAGTGATCTTTGCCCTTATAAAGGCTCTAACTTCAGAATTCAGGGAAGTAGTTCAAGGGTTTCCATCCTCTAAGTTCATCCCAGTTACTGGAGAAATAACTAATGAGTCTACTGTGAGATGGATTTGGACCAGAATTTCATTTATCACCTGTTACCCGTACTTTCTATTTTTTTAAAAGATTTTTTTACTTATTTGACAGAGAGAGACCACAAGTAGGCAGACAGGCAGGCAGAGAGAGAGGAGGAAGCAGGCTCCCTGCTGATCAGAGAGCCCAGTGCGGGGCTTCATCCCAGGACCCTGAGATCATGACCTGAGCCAAAGGCAAAGGCTTAATCCACTGAGCCACCCAGGCACCCCTCCATACTTTATTTTCTAATCAGAGAATAGTAGGAAGTGCCATTTATGATTTCTTGGTAGCATTGTAAGGTCAAAACATCTCTGTGTTTTCCTTTCTCCTGTACAGTTATTCTGAGAAGTCGTCACAGGTCACTTTGGGGAAGGATGGAGGTAATGTTTACTGTATATACTTGTAATAGACTTAGGCTGTTTTTCGAGGAAAACTGCCTCCCCTTCAGTCAGTGGGCTCTGGGTCTATGAACTGATTGAACTGGAACCCTTGTGGAGGGCCGTGATTTTTCTGTTATGGCTTCTGATTTCAACTTTCTGTCTGCCAGCTCTTACTTTTTTTTTTTTTTTTTAAATGTCAAGAAGCATTCTACTGCTGTCCGTCTGTTACCTTCAAAATACCATGATCTGTATTGCTCACCATCACAGGCTTGAAGCAGAGCACAGCCAGGTTACACCTGTGTCAAGTTAATCACTATCTGGGGCTTCTACTATAGTGTTAGCTAGAGTAGAGGGTGGGAGTTGAGAAGATTTGAAATAGAACACAGATGTGTTAAATCCACTTAGGTGAGGGGTCAGAGTCTTCGCTGGTTCCAGGTGATTTCTACCTCCTAGTATTATGTAAGTCCCTCCCCTTCTAACCACTGGAATATGACAATGTTGAAGGGCTGTCACTTCTGTGACTGGGTCAAAAAAATTTTCTGACTTAACGTTTTGCTAGAAAACTCTCTTTTGTTGGTTTGGATGAAACAAGTTGCCATGCTGGAGAGGTCCTCATGGAAAGAACTGGGGGTGGTCTTCAGCCCACAGCCAGCAAGTAGCTGAAGCCTTTATTCCAACAGCCCTGAGAAAGTGAATTCTGCCTATCACCACACAAGTGAGCTTCGAAGTGAGTCCTCCTGTAATTGAACATTCAGAGGAGACCTCTCCCCTCTCTGACACTTGGATTGGAGCCTTCTGAGAGGCTGTGAAGCTGAGGTCCAGCGAAACTGGGCCTGGTTTCTTGATGCACAGGAACTGCAAGCTCAAAAAAGAGAAAAAAAAAATATATTGTTTTAGGGCATTTTGTTAGCAGGATGACCAACAGCCTCGTTTGCCTGGGGCTTTTCTGGTTTTAGCCCTGATAGTTTCTTTGTTCTTTCTTTATTGAGGTCAAACTGACATCCAACATTATATTAGTTTCAGATGTACAGCATAATGATTTGATATCTGTATAGGTTGCAAAATGATTACCATAACAAATTTAATTAATGTCCATCACCCTCCCTAGTTCCACACTTTTTCTTGTGATAAGAACTTTTACAGTACACTTTTTTTTTAAAAGATTTTATTTATTTATTCGACAGACAAAGATCACAAGTAGGCAGAGAGGCAGGCAGAGAGAGGAGGAAGCAGGCTGCTTGCGGAGCAGAGAGCCTGATGCGGGGCTCGATCCCGGGACCCTGGGATCATGACCTGAGCTGAAAGCAGAGGCTTTAACCCACTGAGCCACCCAGGCACCCTAGAGTACACTCTTAACAACTTTCAAATATGTAGTATAGTAATACTAACATTTCAGATATACATTACAGTTGCCATGCTGTGTATTGCATGCCCATGACTTCTTTATTTTATAACTGGAAGTTTGTATCTTTTGACTCCCTTTACCCATACCTCTCACCCCCATATCCCTGCCTCTGGCAACCACCAATCTGTTCTCTGTATCTTTGAGCTTATTTTTTGTTGTTATTTGTGCATTTTTTTTTTTTGATTACACAACAGTGTTTGTCTCTCTCTGACTTATTTTACTTAGCATAATACCCTCAAGGTCTATCCATGTTGTTGCAAATGGCAAGATTTCATTCTTTTTTGTGGCTTAGTAATCTTCTATTGTGTATATATATACCACGTTTTCTTTCTTTATTCATGTCTCGACAGTTGTAAATAATGCTGCATTGCCCATGTGGGGGTTGGTGTAGCTATCTTTTTTGAGTTTGTGTTTTTTTTTTTTCCTTTGGACACATACCTAGAAGTGGAATTGTCGGATCATATGCTAGTGCTATTTTTAATTTTTTGAGGAAACTGCATACTGTTTTCCACAGTGGCTGCACCAGTTTGCATTCCCATCAGTATTATACAAGTGTTCCCCTTCCTCCACAGTCTCACCAGTGCTGGATATTTCTTTTTTCTTTTTTTTTTTTTTGAGGTTGGCCATGGTGCAAGGTGATATCTCATGGTGGTTTTGGTTTGCGTTTCCCTGATGATTAATAATGTTGAGCATCTTTTCATATGTCTGTTGGACATTTCTCTGTCTTCTTTGGTAAAATGTCTATTCAGATCTTTTCATTTTTTAATTAGATATTTTTATAGTTTTCTTCCTATAAAATTGTATGAATTTATATGTTTTGGATTGGGTATTAATCCCTTATAAGATATATGATTCACAAATATTTTCTCCTATTTGGTAGGTTGCCTTTTCATTTTGTGGATGGTTTCTTTTGCTGTGGAGAAGATGTTGTGATGTAGTCCTACTTGTTTATTTTTGATTTTGTTACTTTTGCTTTTGGTGTTAGATTAAAAAAAATATTGCCATTACCTTTGTCAGGGAGCTTATTTGCCTATGTTTTCTAAATTTATAGTAGTTTGTTTCTAGGATTACCAGCAGTCCAGTTTTTGTGGGTCTGTTTTAGTTTTAGTGCTGAAAGTTCTGAGTTTCTGTAAACCCCACAGTCCTGTACAAACCAGTATGGTTGGTTGCCATATTTATAATGCAGCAACAGATAATTAATACACCTATGCATATGTATTTCCCACTCACACAGGGGTATTTTCAAAATAGATTCCTAGAAGTGGGTTCTTTGGGGTCTAAATGGTAAATTCGTTTGGAGTTTTAGTAGGTATTCCCAAATTCCCCTTTGTAGGTATTGTGCCATTATATACTCTGATCTGCAATATGAGAGTGCCTGTTTCTCCATGCTCTCCTCAGTTTGCTCCCATTAGCTAGTTATTTGATAATTTATTTAATATTTGACTTTACATGTAAGAGTAAGCTGACTCAAATTATCTTAGAATAAAGAAATAGAGTAAAGAAATAAATATATCTTAGAATAAAGAAATTAAAGTACATGATTTATACTTTTGTATATTCCCACAAATTCATTTCATTGAATTTATAAAGGGGGACAGATGAACTTAACTGAATCTGGTCAGTTTATCATAGGTTGGGAGTGTGTGTGTGTGTGTGTGTTTGTCTCTCTGGCTGTGTCTCCTTGGCCTGCCTCCCTCATTACTTGGTTTCATGTAATTGACTAAACTTTCCATTTCACATGCATTCTATTGATCCATCAGTGAGTAGAATAAGCTCAAATGGCATGTTTAACTTCACTACTGTACTAGGGTACCAAAGGAGCCTGTGATGTGGTAGAGGGCAGCAAGGATGGTGGTTTGAGACGACACCTTTGTGATTGCTACCACTTCTGGCAGATTCAGATGTTTGTATTGTCAGGCGGTTAACTCATGGCAATGAACATGGTTGGGTTAGGAAGTCAATGAGCTGTGTAGTTGAGGCCCTGTATAAACAATCAACTCCAGCAGTCATGTGGCCATGGAGGAATGCGGGCCCAGTGTTACCATTACAATTTTTCAAGATAAACTGAAATAGTAGTTTCAGAAAAATATTTAGTTGTGGGTTCATTTCTGGGTTTTCTGTTTTATTGATCTCTATGTCTGTTCTTGTGCCAGTACCATATTGTCTTGATCTAGAAAACAGGATGGAAGTTCTTTAAAAAGTTAGAATGACCCCATGATCCAGCAATTGCATTACTGGGTATTTACTCAAAGGACAAAAAAATACTAATTCAAAGGGATACATGTACCTCGATATTTATATAGGAGCATTATCAACAATAACCAAATTATGGAAAGAGCCCAAATGTCCATTGACTGATAAATGAATAAAGAAGCAGTGGTGCATGTGTGTGTGCATGTGCACACACACACGATGGAATATTACTCAGCCATAAAAAGAATGAAATTTTTTCATTTGCAATGATGTGAATGGAGCTATAGAGCATTATGCTAAGCAAAATAAGTCAGTCAGAGAAAGACAAATACCATATGATTTCACTCATATGTGGAATTTAAGAAGCAAAACGAATGATCATGGGGGGAAAAGAGGGAGGTAAACTGAGGAACAGAGTCTTAACTACAGAGAACAAACTGATGGTTACCAGAAAAGGGGGGGGGCTGGGTAAAATAGGTGATGGGTATTAAGGAGGGTGTTTGTGATGAGCACTGGGTGTTGTATGTAAGTATTGAATTACTACATTATGCACCTGAAACACTGTGTGTTCACTAACTGAACTTTAAATAAAAACTGAAAAAGAATTTAATCGTGGTGCCTTAAAAACACACACATACAGTTTGCAGCAAAAACATGTTTTTAGGCCAGCTTTGCCCTACAGGGTGATTTCTTGGTTATGGCTACAGGCTGAGGTTATGGGAATATAGAGAAGTGGCAAAGGAAACAGGATATACTAAGCTCTTATAGGTCATTGTTTTTCATCTCATCCTGGAATAAATGCATTATCAACATAATTTCCTGATGAAGAAACTGAAACTCAAGGAGGTTAAGTAACTAACCTAAGGTTGAATAAGAAAATTGTGGAGATTCATGTCCAAGCCTTCAGATGCTGGAATCTTGATTCTTTGCACCCTACCAAGCTAAAGTCACTGCTCTCCATGGTGTGAATGAGCTTTTAGTTTTCCTCAGATTAAGTTTCTGAGCTGAAATTCAAGTGTGATTGAAGTGATTCTTTGTTCCTCTCAACTTTGTTACCTAATGGCATAAACAGCATGGACACCTTGATGCGTGCAGTTGTTTGGGGAGCATCCTTGATGTGTCTCCCTGGGGAGTGCTCTATCTCTCTTTTGTGTGAGTGTACAGTGGCTTCCTTTCAACTGGAAGTGTACCCCACAGAAACTTGTCACTTTTGTTTTCCCCACACTGGTTTGAAACTCCCTGTTACAAAACATTGGGGGGTGAAGGAAACTCAAATGAAATGAGGGTAAGATTAGATTAGGAGCCCAGTGTGGATGAACTGTTGTGCCTTAAGTCCTATACCTGGCAGTGCCTGTGATCTTGTTTATTATGCCCTCTGTTTATAGTCTTTGCAGTCCCCAGTTGGCTCACCCAAGATGGTGTGTGAGGTGGTATGAATGGAGGATTTGTGTACTGGTGCGAATGGGGCCGTTATAAACAGAAATGAGGCCACAAGGGTTTAGACCCATGGGCAGTCAGTCACACCAGCTGCTGGTCCTCTTCTATTTTATAACCTGAAAAGGGTTTTTTATAGTTATTATTCTTATATTTTATCATTTAGTCTAGCTATTCTTTTTAAACATTTTTAAACATTTTTAAATGCTTTTAAAATGTTTTAAACATTTTTATGCTTTTAAACATTTTAAAAATTTATTTAAGAGAGAGAATGACAGAGAGAGGACATGAGCTCGGGAAGGAGCAGAAGGAGAGGGAGAAGCAGACTCCCCATTGAGCAGGGAGCCTGACACAGAGCTCGATCCCAGCACCCTGAGATCATGATCTGAGGGGAAAGCAGATGTTTAACCAACTGAGCCACCCAGGCGCACCTATAAACCTGCATTTAACCATTTTAGTCAGCAGTTCTCTCTAGTCTTTTCTCTCATCTGGGGCTTTACATTATTATTATTATTATTATTATTATTGTTAAGGTTTTAGAACTTGCAGCTCTTATACCTGTTTTGTACACTTAATGATGTTTTTGATTATCAAAAGAGAATTTTCTGAATTCTTTAGAGTCCAAATAAACCTGCATCAACAAAATGCAAAATTACACAGGTGTTTTGATGCTCTTTGAGTTCATTGAGTATTAATATAAGAGGATAGGCAGTTAGGAATTTGGTAGCTAAGGTAACTTAGTCCTGATTTGGAATAAGTAACAGGGCTGGATACTATTTTCCTACAGTTCTGGGTACACAGAGTAGTGTGACTTATAACTTGTACATTTCTACCCATTTACAGTTTAACCGAAAGAGCAAACGTTAGTGAATTAAAGTAATAGAATTCATCTATGAGATCTGCAAATTATTCTCACAAAGTTAAATCAAGGGAAAAATCAAGCTATCAATAATTTTTTATTTTTAACTTTCTAATTTTCAGTATCATTTTATAAAGTGAAGTAGATTATTGAGTCATTTAGGAATTGCTTTTGACTGCTGTTAACAGAGTCAAAATAACGATGGCTTAAACAAAATAAGACTCTTTTTTTCCCTTTTATGTAAAACAGAACCAAGCTGTCCAGGACTAGTATAGTGATTCCATCATCATTAGGAACCCAGGCTGCTTCTGTCTTTTTTGTTCCTCCATCCTTATTGCATGCCTTTCGTATTCAAGGTCACCTCACTGTCAGGAAGATGGCTGTTGGAGCTCCATCCATCACTTCTGCCTTGCAAACATGAGGAAGAAGGAAAGGAGGTAGGTAAAAGTACTTGTAATCAACTTCTTTTCAGGGTCTTTCCCTGAAACATTCCCCAATAACTTTTCTTGAAATCTCATGGCCTGCCTATATATCTGTAAGGGAGGTTTGTAAATGTGGTTTTTGAGCTGGGCACATTGTAGTGTCTTAACTGCATAGGTGTCTGTTACTAAGGAGGAAGGGAGAATGACTTTTGGTGGTCAAGTAGCAGGCTCTAATGCAGTTGGTGTGGTTCTGCTTCCCTCTCTCAGCAGGCTTACCACTGGGTGTGATGTTGAGAGCTCAGAGAGAACTCACTTGTTCGTTCCCCATGGAGATGGTCAAGTGAGAAGGGGTCTCACTCTAAGTCTTTCTGGCTTCAAAGAGTCTGAAGTTGGAACTTGGATATTCTGTTGCTACAGACCAGGTTGGCAAAGAAGGGGCAAAAATGAGGAGGTGTAGAGAAAAGAGGTAATGGAATTTCTTATATGCTAGGTCGGTACAATGTCATAAAAATAGGAGCCTTTTGTCTCTTGCTTCTTTCACGTAATGTTTATGAGATTCATCCAAGTTGTTTTATGTATTATAGTTTGTTCCTTTTTTATGACCAAGTAGTGTTCCAATGTATACATGTACCACAACTGATCTACCTTCCAGTGATATTCACTTGGGTTGTTCAAGATTTTGATAATTAATAGCAAATTATTGAACTCAAGGAATTAATTGTGGGAACTCTACTTTATGGCTGGTCAGTTATATGTATAGGTGACAGTGTGGGACTTGTGATTGACATCTGAAGTGGAAGGCAGGAGGTGGTATCATCTTGTGGGACTGAGCTCTTAACCTGTGGGATCTGATGCTATCTCCCAAGTAGATGGTGTTGGAATTGAATTAAATTGTATGATACCCAGCTAGTGTTGCCAAGAATTGCTTGGTGTGGAGAAAACCCACATATATTATGTCAAAAGTGTTGGGAGTGTGGTAATCATGTGAGAGTAAAGGAGACACAAAGGAGGACAAGTTAGATTTGCTAAAAGTCCACCTTTTCCCTTATTTTCTCAAAAGTGTTTTGGCTTTTTCAGATCTTTTGCTTTTTCATATATAACTTTTAGAATGGCCTTGTCAATTTCTTCAAAAAAGTCCTTCTGAGATTTTCACTGTTTGTCATGAAGTTATATCTTAATTTGGGGAGAATTGGTATCTTAGCAGTACTGGGTCTTCAATTTTCTGAACATGTTTTTGCTCTCCATTTACTTAGGTCTTTTTATAAATCCACTTAAAATTTTCTCAATTTATAGTTGGCATCAATTTATAATTCATTTTTTGTGTATGGAAATGATAACTTTTAGAAAATACTAGTCTTGTCTCCTGAGACCTTGCTAAATAAATTCACTTATTAGTTCTAATAGCCAGTTTTTGTGTGTGTGAGTTCTGAAGATTTTCCTGTGTAGAGAATCATATTTTCTGGATATACAGGTAGGTTTCTTCCACTGCAATATGGATGCCTTTTATTTCTTTTGTTTTATTGTTCTTTCTTTATTGGACTGGCTAGGACCTATAGCAAAATGTTGAATAGGGATAGTAAGAGTGAACCTTCTTGCTTTGTTCCCAACATCAGTCAAAAAAAACATTCATTCTTTCAACATTAAGTATGCTATTAGCTGTAGGTTTCCCATAGATATCCTTTGTGAATATGAGGAAGTTCTTTCCAATTCTTAGTTTGCTGAGAGTTTTTATCATGAATGGATGTAAAATTTTATCAGTTCTATTTCTGCATCTATTCAGATGATGATATGGTTTTTCTTATTTAGTTTGCTGACAGTGAACTATACTGTATAGGTTGATTCTCAAATGTTGAACCAAATTTTCCTTCCTGGGGTTAATCCCACGTGGTGATGATATATTACTCTATTATATATTGTTAGTGCAGTTTGTTCATGTTTTGTTAAGGGTTTTTGCGTCTCTGTTCATGAAGGATATTGATAGATAGTTTTCTTACACTATCTGTTTTTGGTTCTCATAGTGGTTAATGTGGTTTCACTCCCCACCCAGATACACATTGTTATGTACTTATTTCTGAGTGTTCTCAAACTTCATATATTATATTTTATGTATCTTATATATATTTTATTTCCTGTCCCCTTTAATCTTATGTATTATATTTTATTCCTTATCCCCTTTCATCTTCAAATATGTCGGGGCGCCTGTGTGGCTCAGTGGGTTAAAGCCTCTGCCTTCTGCTCAGGTCATGATCTCAGGGTCCTGGGATCAAGCATCGGGTTCTCTGCTCAGCAGGGAGCCTGCTTCCCCCTCTCTCTCTGCCTGCCTCTCTGCCTACTTGTGATCTCTCTCTCTGTTACATAAAGAAATAAAAAATCTTAAAAAAAAACTTCAAATATGTCATGAAGTTGACCTCTGTGTGTATAAGCCTACTTCTCTAATATGAATATCAAACAAAACCACAAAGAAACATGGTGAAAATATGAACTATTATCTAGCCTGTCAATCTTCTCTAATTTCCCTGAAAAAAGCCAGTAACAAATGGAGATAATGGTATAGTGGGAAGAAGGGTGTTTGTGTAAGAGTTTTGGATTTCAGTCCTTATTTTTCATCTACCTTCCTATGTGCCACCATTAACTGGATAAATTCTGGATAAATTTAGAAGTTATCTAAATATACTTTATACCTTTGTCTCGTAAGTCTTTCTTACACCATCTATGTAAGGTGTTTGTATTTTTTCATTAAAAGGTAAGGAAGTTAAGGTTTAGATGTATTAATTAGCTTGTCCAAGAGAATACTCTCAGCAAGGATTTGAAGCAAGTTTGCTCCATGCATTATGTTGAACTGCCTCCGTGCCAGCTGCAGCATTGTAAGACATAGGAGACAGCTTCATCTGATCCTGCTGGCTTCTGACCACACTATTCTCTTGATGTGGCAAGTCTGGGGAGGCCTGGTCTAATGTTGCCTTGTTTCTTAACAAACAAACATCTTTTTGCTGGCACTCAGTGCTATGAAAGAAGGTCCTGGTATGGGCAGAGTGGTAAAGTGGAAGGCAGAGTCCTTTCCATTTTGTACCTGTCTTGTCTTGTAGACCCAGAAGGTTAAGCTCCCTTCCATTGATGGGAAAGTATCTGTGGGCTGGTAGAGCTTACAGCTGAGAATCTAGAAGTACTTAGTAGAGGGCCCTCACCCCCAAGCCCATACATACTTTAGGTCACACAAGGAATGGAGAACCAGGGGTGGCAAGTGGCAGAGAGGAAGAAGGAAGTAGCTGAAAGTTTGCAGGTCGGTGGGTAGGAAGGGGTGTATTGAGGGGATGTGTCTGAGACAGAGTTTGAGTGTGTCTCCTTCTCTCAGGTCTCTCTCAATGCAGAATGTGTAGGCTGATGGGCTAGGAACCTGTTTGTCAGGATTTAGGAAACTGGTGGCTGTGAAACAGGGCATCTGTGTGGTCTGAAAAAGCTGAGGAAGGTGGAACTGCTCAAGGAAGCTCTACCATTTCTCTACTACCCAGGTCCTATACTTTTTTTTTTTTTTTTAGGAGCTGACTTGATAATGTCTATAGGGTGTGTTGTCTCAGACTCAGGAAAGCCTAGAGATAATACAGCTTCCTCTTCCTGGCTTATCCCATCACTGCCTCTAACTGCATTTCCATAACCCCATGTACTCTGCTAGGCTGGAGGCAAATGGAGCACTGAGTTCCTTCTCCTTCCTCTCCCTGGCCTGGTCATGCCCATCCTGCAGTCCCTTCTTACCACCCAGTGCCCCGGAGTGGCTGAGGCCCCAATGTTCCCTGCATGGCCTCTCGTCATCTGGGCCAGTTCTCATCATAGAACATCCTTATTGCCATGATTTCACTTGCTGAAAATTGTTGGTATTTGAGACCCTAGGCATCTTCCTTATTTCAGTGGGGGAAAAAAAGACTATTTTCTGATCATAGGAAAATTTGGAAAATAAAGAAGAGCATAAAGGGAAATAAAAGTCACCATACCATGTTGCCCAAAGATCATTACTGCTAACATTTTGCTGTATTGCCTTGTTTCCAATTTTTCAAAAAATCATTCTTCAGTCAACGTTCTTATCCTGTTTTGTCACTTAATATTTTATCAAGATTTTTTTTCTGTCTTTAAATATCATTTGAAGTTATTAATGGCCATAGAGTATTCTGTTGTATGGATGCAAAATAATTTAGTCCACCGTTGTTGGACATGGGATTTCCTTTAGGGAAGCCTCCTAGAGTTGGGGTTTTGGGGAAAATTGGAATGATTTAAAGACTTGTCATGTGTACTGCCAAATTCTTTCACACAGAGCTTGTCCCAATGTGTGCTCAGAGCCAAAGTACCTGGGATTGCACATACAACCACGTCAGCAAAGTGTTTCAGTTTTTATCTTTGCCAATAACATAGGTAACAGAGAGCAATTCCTTGAATCAATTTGGTAATCAATGAGTGTTGGCATTTTAGCTCCGCCCCTTGCTGTTTATGTGATCTTTCATATCCAGTCCTTTTTCCTGTAACGACAAAATGGGTAATTTAATAGTACTTCCAATAGAATGGGTATAGTCATAACAGCTTCTTTGCTTTCATTTCAAAGTACTTTTTTAAAAAAAGATATTTATTGTTTAAAAAGATTTTATTTATTTACCTGAGATAGAGAAAGAGTGCACTCACAAGTTGGGGGGGGGTACTCAGAGGGAGAAAGAGACTCCTGGATGAGCAGGGAGCCTGACACAGGGCTTGATCCCAGGACCCTGGGATCATGACCCAAGGCCAAGGCAGACACTCAAGTGAGCCATCCAGGTGCCTCTATATTTATTTTAGAGAGAGTGCCCCTGTGAATGAGCATGAGGGTGAGGGGCAGAAAGAGGGACAGAGACAATATGAAGCAGATTCTGTGCTCAGCAGGGAGCTGGACATTGGGCTCCATCTCACCCTCCCTGGAGATCATGACCTGAGCTGAAATTGAGAGTCAGATGCTTAACTGACTGTGCCACCCAAGTCCCCCTCAAGGTCCTTCTGATGATTAAATGAAATAAGAAATGTAAAAATATTTTGTAAACCATAAAGTGCCTTCCACACATATTGAACTCTGCTGCACAGCCAGTAACATTTTAGGTCCTTGAGGATGGCATGGTATAAGGATTCAGTAGAACACAATTTTTACAAGTGAAGAACTTTAAAAATTGGTGCTGTTTCACATGTGGCATCCTTACAGCAACCACGTGTCCAGGATTTCCTGTGACTGGCATCCTTTTCCTGCAAATTCCACATGTCAGACACTGTGTCTCAATTTTTGGTTCACAAATATATTAATCAGACATAATGCCTATCTTATTGGAACGTTCATAAACTTGATTGGGATTAATAGGCTTAGGAGTTATTTTTGTAATTGTGTTAATTTTTTTTATTTGAAAGATGCAAAAGCATAGTTGTCTGAACATAGTACTTTTGTCACTTTTGGTGAACCTGACACATAAGCTGTGTGTGTGTGTGTGTGTGTGTGTGTGTGTGAAGCAGAGAAAATATCTGTTTACAAATATACTTTTAATTGGTAAACATGCTCTCTTTCCTGTCAGGAATTTTATTAACATGATCAGTTTCATTTCTCCCTCCTTTGATATAAAGTTGATTTTGAATCAACTAAACACAAAAGAGTGCCTTGTCTCAGATGTTTTCTTTCTTTCCTTTTTTAAACTTTCCAGTAACTTGATCCAGCCAAGCAAAAATTTTCACTCTTTGCCAAAAGTTTGTTCTCAATTATAATTTGATATTATCCTATAGTCCTGTCCCAAAAGAAATAGTTTTTGTTAAAGATAAAGATTCTATAAAACCCCAAAGATACAGATGTGGTGAAAAGAAGGGCCATCTGTACCCCAATGTTTATAGCAGCAATGGCCATGGTCGCCAAACTGTGGAAAGAACTAAGATGCCCTTCCACGGACGAATGGATCAGGAAGATGTGGTCCATATACACTATGGAGTATAAAGGATGAATACCCAACTTTTGTAGCAACATGGACGGGACTGGAAGAGATTATGCTGAGTGAAATAAGTTAAGCAGAGAGAGTCAATTATCATATGGTTTCACTTATTTGCGGAGCATAACAACACGGAGGACATGGGGAGATGGAGAGGAGAGGGGAGTTGAGGGAAATTGGGGGGGAGATGAACCATGAGAGACTATGGACTCTGAAAAACAACCTGAGGGTTTTGAAGGGGCGGGGAGTGGGAGGTTGGGGGAGCCAGGTGGTGGGTATTATGGAGGGCATGCATTGCATGGAGCACTGGGTGTATTGTAAACTATGAATTCTGTTATGCTGAAAAGAAATGAAATTAAAAAATTAAAAAAAAAAGAAAGCATTTTCACAAAGAAAATATAAAAATATTGTTTCTGCAATACTACTGAGTGGGGCAGCAAGTTTATCCCATTGGTGTCCACACAAGCAGGGCTTGGAAGGAGGAACATACTATTTTCAGTGATCAGTCTGTTACTTCCAATCTTGTGCTTTGATGCAGAACGACAAGATTAATGGAGTTTGATTGGAACTGTGTGTCCTGGGTCTTACCCCACATAAGATTTTAAACGAAGGCATCATTAAAAACACAGTACTTGTGTGTCAAATTATTCTTGGTCTTTTCTGACATAAACAGTAAGCAGAACCCCTAAATTGTGTTTTCAAGGGCCTGCTGCTCTGACTGTACCTGACATAAAGTTAAAACCAAACATAAGAGTTTCTACCTTCAGAGGCCCACACCTGGATTCTGAAGCTCCCCTGGATGGGCCTTCTGGGAAATCGGATGGGGAAGCTGAAAGAAGTGGGGCTCTTCTCCATCCCTTGCCATCCCTCTCCCTTTTTTATCCCACTCCTCTTCTACCACTGAGAGGTCCTCTGTGTTCTTCCCTAGGGAACCTCAGGCTCCTGGGGTGGACTGGTGTTGAAGGCCAGACGGTCCCCTAGCTTACCATACAAACCTTTACCCTCCTCTGTTTCTTTCTTTTTTTTTTTTTAGATTTATTTAATTATTTTTATTAACATATAATGTATTTTTTGCCCCAGGGATCAGGTCTGTGAATCATCAGGTTTACAGATTTCACAGCATTCCCCATATCACATACCCTCCAGAGTGTCCATAACCCAACCACCCTCTCCATACCCTCTCTCCCCCCAGCAACCCTCAGTGTGTTTATGAGATTAGGAGTCTCTTATGGTTTGTTTCCCTCCCGATCCCATCTTGTTTCATTTTTTCCTTCCCTACTCCAAAACCCCCCCACTTTGCCTCTCAAATTCCTCATATCAGGGAGAGCATATGATAATTGTCTTTCTCTGATCGACTTATTTCACTAAGCATAATACCCTCTAGTTCCATCCACGTCGTTGCAAATGGCAAGATTTCATTTCTTTTGATGGCTGCATAGTATTCCATTGTATATATGGACCACATCTTCTTTATCCGTTCATCTGTCGATGGACATGTCGGCTCTTTCCATAGTTCAGCTATTGTGGACATTGCTGCTATATACATTAGGGTGCACGTGTCCCTTTGGATCACTATGTTTGTGTCTTTAGGGTAAATACCCAGTAGTGTGATTCCTGGGTAGTAAGGTAGCTCTATTTTCAACTT
This sequence comes from Mellivora capensis, assembly GCA_004024625.1. NCBI lineage: Eukaryota > Metazoa > Chordata > Mammalia > Carnivora > Mustelidae > Mellivora > Mellivora capensis. Next base: position 3,125 of record PISX010025863.1, on the reverse strand, counting down.
TTTGAGGAACCTCCATGCTGTTTTCCAGAGTGGCTGCACCAGCTTGCATTGCCACCAACAGTGTAGGATACCCTCCGTTTCTGCCCCAAGGCCAAGTGGGAGTGGTAGCATGCAGGTTAGCTAAATCTACAGAAAAAAGTTTTCAACATATAATTTCCCGAGTAGATAAAGCATTACCAACAAACAAAGAATGCCCTGGTGAGGCCTAATTATTCTTCTTCACAGGCTTCACATTGCTGCTGGGGCGAGGGGTGGGGGTGGTGGTAGTGGTGGTGGGGGGGATAGAGAAAGCTTGTGCTGAATCAAGATTTGTGGTTCTTTGACAACTCAGTCATAAGCAGATTCTGGTATTCTCCTACCTGGATACACCTTTGAGTAGACACAATATTAAGGAAAGAAATGAGAGCCAAGTATCTGTGCCTGCCCCACAGAGGCACTTTGTTGCACGAGTCTCAGCTGAGGTGGAAGGAAGATAGCAGAACCTCTGAGAATATCTAGTTTCTGCTGCAGTTTCCTACCAACTGCCTTTCTGAGAAGAGTAGCCTGAGAGAACCATGATTTTGACAGAAAAGTGTTATGTCCCTTAGATCGGGTAGAGGTAGAAAAAAGGAACAATTTTGCAGGTGAACTTTATAATGCCACAGGCCAGTGATCTGGTGCTGATTTGCACAGCCAGACTAGCTTGCCCTATGTATGGGTCAGGTTTGGTGTAGGGGAAAGCAGCACTGGTGGGAGATAGATGTTACTAGAAGGGATTGGTTTAAAGGATTGTGCAAACTGAAATCCCTGGGCAGTCAGTCTGACAGGGGGAAGATGAAGAGCAGGTTGGAATCCCCCAGACACAGTTGGAAGCTGTTATAGGTAGGCAGGGAGGGAAGATCCTGAGCAAGCCCAGCAATGGTAGATCAGATGCAACTTGGAAGATGGCTCAGGGAAGGCGTGAAGCTTCCTCACAGGGCTGCCACTGATTCAACCAGGCCTGCCAAGATAACCTGAGAGTCAGTGAATTTAGGGATTTTAATTCAGTCTGCAAATGCCTTCATAGCCTAGATTAGTGTTTGATGGAATAACTAGGAGTGTTTGCTAGTTATGGATGTGCATATGCTACAAAATGGCTGCCACCCCCCTCTCCTAGCCCATTTGGCATACCAAAAAAACTGCACTCACTTGTTTCCTCCCTCCCACTGTCCCTCCCTTCCTTCCTTCTCAAAGAGATTCAGAACTTTTTATTTGAGACTTAGAAGTCAAGCATTTCCAAAGTGCAGACTGGATTTTTTGGAATGCTTTTTCTTGGAAGAATTCATGCTGTAAGCTAGAACTGTGTTGGCACGTGTCCTCCATGTCCAAGTGCTCCTTTGGCCTTTTCCCTTCATTGCAAGATGACTGTTCATTCTCACACTCAAGGCACTGGCCACTCTATGTGCTACCCCATCCCCAAATCACTCCAAGCTGGGCTGTCAAGTTCAGGGATGTAGTAGGCAAAGATTTATGTAACTGGAGACTCAGAACAGTGACTTTAATATGGAAATCTCTCCCCTTGCCAAATCTGTGCACATGGAGCAGCCACCACAAACAGGGCTATAAACAATAGTAATTGTGTTGACTTCCCAGCACACACAGATGCAGCAGCTTTTCCGTTTCATTTTAACAAAGGGAGGAATCAGACTTGCTGTTGGCCAACAATCCCGCATTGTCTTCCCACTGTCCCCTCAAATGGAGCAACATTCTCTGAGCTCTGAGAGGCACTGAGTGCTTGGGTGCGAAGCTCTCTGGGACAGTCAGTAGATAAATGCCAACTCTCCCAAGATCCAGACTTGCTTGACACTTGATCTGAACATTATACAAAGAGGGCAGGGTTAAATTCAGTCCAAATAATTTGCATCTTGGGAAGGTTCTTTAATCAATGAGGTAAGTCCAGAGGTCTGATCTGAGGGATGTGTGGAATGTCTGACAGATTACTCCGCCCTGTGCCTCAAACTGGGAGACTATTTGCCTCTTTTTTCCTCCTCAGTGTTTAGCTGATGTAGTGACACATTTGTGTGATTACAGTCTATTATTTACCATGACATAATAAAGGAGGCCCGCGTGCAGGAGCTTAAAATGTGCAGATCATTTGCTGTAAAGACTGCACAACCTTGGAAATGAACAGTGGGGTCAGAATCCTATGACAGAGTCATTTGTCTTAGGCCTTAGTATCCAAGAGCACCATGGTATCTAGGTTCTTGCTTTGGTGAGGGAATCTTTAATAGGGAAAACTGGTCTCTTTCTTCATGGTCCTGGGAAGACGTACCCAGAATGTTCCCTGTTTTTTACTCTTTCCTTCCTGTGATCTAGAGAGAGATGGGGAACTTTTTTGGTATACAGCCAGATAGTGAATATCTTAGGCTTGTGGGCGGTGAGCTGTTGCAACTACTGAATTGTGCCATTGTAACTGAAACTTAGCCACAAACAACATGTAAATGAACAAGTGGGGCCATGTTCCAATAAAACTTTATTTATCAACACTGAAACATTTTAATGTTATTTTTACTTTTGATATAATACTCTTTTGATTTTAAAAACCATTCTTAGCTTGTAGGCCATGTTAAAACAGGCAGTAGGCTGGATTTGGCCCATGGACTGTAGGTGTTAAACATTGCCTTAGAGCATTTCTGGATGCCACTTAGAATTTGGAAGGAGAGGTACCTGAGGGTTCCTTCTAGATCTAAGGACCCGACATTTGGACAGAAGCCCTAGACCCGGTCTTAGTTTCCTCGTGTGCTCTCTGAGGCCATCCTTATTTCCCTCGCATCCCTATGTGAAGTGATGTAGAATGGTTGCAAAGTCTGCAAAGAACTATATATTCAAGTTCAAACATCTTTTTATTTATTTATTTTGACTTCCATTTTCTCATGTTCATTGTGGCTTTAAAACATTTTGTTCCTTCGTTTTGTTGACTGTCTCCTTTGCTGTGCAGAAGCTTTTGATATTGATGAAGTCCCAAAAGTTCATTTTTGCTTTTGTTTCCTTTGCCTTTGGTGACATATCTTGAAAGAAATTGCTGTGGCTGATATCAAAGAGGTTACTGCCTATGTTCTCCTCTAGGATTCTGATGGATTCCTGTCTCACATTGAGGTCCTTTATCC
>PISX010025862.1:0-25459 GCA_004024625.1 Mellivora capensis | reverse complement strand
AAACCTATTTTCAAGGTATCTTCACAGTCAGCCAGCACAGTACTTTATTAGGATGTGGGAGATCCCCCTCACCAGTAAGTGTCTGCTACCTTGGAGAAGGAATTATTCCAGAGAGAGGATGGATGAGTGAGGGGATAGCATTTGCATATGCTAAGACACTCCACTGAAATTCGAAGCCATATAAATATACATCTTATAGAGCAGCACCAATGATACAATGGGTATCTGTTAAATTTACAACAAGATGTATAAACCAAATAATTTAAAATTATGTGCATTTATATTTGAAAGTGTTTTATTTGTGGTTATCAAAAATTGTACAAACCAAAAATATCATACACATTAGTAGATATAATATTCATTGATATTATAAATATTTATATATTTGGTATCATTTTTCACTAAAAAGTTTTCCAAGGGCCACCTTCATGTCCCTGTTTCTCAGGCTGTAAATGACAGGATTCAGGCTGAGGGGGAACGGGGAATATAACACAGACATAAAGAGGTTCATTGATGATGGGAATTTTGAGGCAGAACCTAAATATGCAATATATCCAGAAGAGAGGAACAAGGTTAACACAGTTAGATGGGGCATGCAGTTAGGGAAGGTTTTAAACCTGCCTTGCGAAGATGGAATTCTTAGGACAGTGGACACAATATAAACATAGGAAGCAACCATGAAAATAAAACATACAAAAGCAAAACAACAACTAACAATAAAAAACGCATATTCCAGATTTTGGTCCCCAGAACAAGCAAGTGTAAGCAATGATGGAAAGTCACAGAAAAATTGATGCACTATGTTTGGCCTGCAGAAGTGGACTGAAAATGTGCCTGCAACATGAATGTATCCATAGGCACACCCACTGAACCAAGATGCTGTCACCATCTGCACACAGGCACCTCTATTTATGATGGACTCATAGTTCAGAGGACAGCAGATGGCAGCATAGCGGTCCTAGGATATCACCAGAAGGAGGGCAAACTCTGTGCCAGCAAAGAAAACAACAAAGAAAATCTGTGAGGCACATCCCACAAAGGAGATGGCATAGCTGTTGATCAGAGAGTTCATGAGAGATTTGGGGACAGTAACAGAGATGTAACAGATATCAATCACCAAAGACAAATTTTTCAGGAAGAAGTACATTGGGGTTTGGAGATGCTGGTCAATGGTGGTGAGGGTGATAACGAGGAGGTTCCCCATCAGTGCCACCAGGTAAACCAGGGAGAAGAATGCAGCATAAAGTCTCTGTAGCACCTGATTATCAGGGAATCCCATGAGCAAGAATTTTGTTATTAGGGTCATATACATTAATTTCTCAAGCATGATGATTTTTTTTGAAATATAAGAGCAATTTTCTTGAATTTTCCAAATCTGTGTCTTTTTGTTGGTTCTGTTATTCACTGATTGTGAAGTTATTCCTGGGGTAAGACATAACTTGCAAACTATAATTTCCTCAATATATGTAGAAAAAATATTTAAGATAGTCATTAAAACAGATTAGAATATTTTTTCATTTGATAACCTAAAATTTATACAAAAATAGAGAGATATTACCACACAAGTCCAAAAACGAGGGATTTATTTTTTTTTTTTTTTTACTTTGCTGGAGTAGATTAAAAAGTAGCAAAGGAATATGGAATAAACTGAAGTAATTTGTTTACTCTTTCCGGAAAAATTGCTTTAGTTCAGTGTGAACTGGAATCTTCATATATTTCAAGACTCAGTATGGATAACTAAGAGATTATTTCTCCCTTTAGTTATCTCTTACTTTTATAGCAGAGGTAAAAATAGAGGGAAAAATGGGTAGAACTAAAAATTATCATTGTATTTTTTGTCTGTGACAATGATAAAGACTACGATAATAATTTGCATCTTTGATATAATCAGGCTTAAATTAAAGCCACTAATGTTTATACAAAGGCTTTAGGAAGATACTGTGTGAGCTTTATTTTCAAAGTCAATAAAAATCCCAGAAATACACACATATTATTATGATTCATATATTTTTTTTTTCAATAAGGGACATGCCTCCTATGTAACTAAAAAACAAAATTAAAATGTAATGCTGCCTTATTTTCCTGGAGGAAAATGGCATGTAAAACTGAAATAAATTTACCTACTTGGACATAGCAAGAAAGCAAGAATAACACTGGGAAGTTTATAATAGATGCATAGAGTTTTGGAAGAAATTTACTTACCTAATAAGGATAATGTTTCCCTGATTGTAGAAGTCAATTATTTAAACACCATGGGCCTTTAAAATAAAAATGAGCTCAATAAAGGACACTTTCTCACACAGGAAAAAAGTTGAAAAGCTATATCTATTGTCCAACAGAATAAAAATTCTTGTTTAATCATTGCTATTGTTCTGGTTTCCAGTGTTTTGATGAATGATAGTCTTCTCTCTAAATGGCAAGCACAGGTTGAAATGGTATTTATATGGATCTTGCATTTTTGTGCAGGTTGAAAACTGACTAATTAGAATGAGAGCTAATTAACTGCATTAAAAATGAGTTCTGATATTGTCTTATGTCATCACAGATGTCATGAAGTCAGAAGTGCAAAGAATTAAATCCACTTTGAGGTTTTTATTTTTCTTTTTTAGACAGTAGGGTTAAATGCCATAAGACCTTCCAGTTAATAAGAATACTGCTCATAGATTTTGTAATATTTAACCTTGTTACGTAATGTGGAGACTTTAATTTCCCTTTTCATCTCCACTCTTCCTTACTTTCCCTAGGGAATAAAGATATCTATATCTATATCTATATCTATATATTTGTATGTTTGTTTACATTTTGCATTTTCCAATGCATTTTTGCATAAATAAAACTACTCTGAAGACAACAATCACTACTACTTCAGAGTAGTTTTATTTTTAATATCTTGAGGAATCTCCATACTGTTTTCCAAAGTGGCCACACCAACTAATTCCTACCAACAGTGTAAGAGGTTTCCCCTTTCTCCACATCCTCTCCCCCACTTGTTATTTCCTGTCTTGTTAATTTTTGCCATTCTAACTGGTGTAAGGTGTAAAACCACATCAGTGTGGTTTTGATTTGAGTCTCCCTGATGGCTGATGATGATGAACATCAGTTGCTTTAGTACACATTAACAATGAAAGTATAGAAATGGAAAGTAGGGAATTGATTCCATTTACTATAGCACCAAGTACCATAACATTCATGGGAATAACCCTAACCAAAGAGGTAAAGGATTTGTATTCCAGAAACTACAGAACACTCATGAAAGAAACTGAAGGAGACACAAAAAGATGGAAAAGCATTCTAAACTCATGGATCAGAACAATAAACATTGTTAAAATGTCTATGCTTCCCAGAGAAATCTATACACTCAATGTCATACCAATAAAATTCTACGGGAATTCTTCAAAATGCTGGAACACACAATCCTAAAAATTGTATAGAGCAAGAAAAGACACTGAATTGGTAAGGAAATATTGAAAAAGGAAAACAAAACTGGGCCCATCATGTTGCTTGATTCCAAGCTTTACTACAAAGCTATGATCACCAAGACAACATGGTACTGGCACAAAAACAGACACATAGACCAGAGGAACAGAATAGAGAGTCCATTTATGGACCCACAACTCTATGGTCAACTAATCTTCAAGAAAGAAGGAAAAAATATCCAGTGGAAAAAAGACAGTCTCTTCAATAAATGGTGCTGGGAAAATTGGACGTCTATGTGTAGAAGAATGAAACTCGACCATTCTCTTACACCATACACAAAGATAAACTTGAAATGGATAAAATACCTCAATGTGAGGCAGGAATCTATGAATATCCTAGAGGAGAACATAGGCAGTAGCCTCTTCAACATCAGCCACCGCAACTTCTTTCAAGACATGTCTCCTATGGCAAAGGAAAAAAAATTTTGAAAATGAACTTTTGGGACCTCATCAAGATCAAAAGCTTCTGCACGGAAAAAGAAACAGTCAACAAAACAAAGAGACAACCCACGGAATGGGAAAAGATTTTGCAAATGACGGTACAAAGTGCTGATATCCAAGATCTACAAAGAACTCCTCAAACTCAACACTGAAAAAAAACAGATAAAATTAAAAAATGGGCAGAAGACATGAAGAGACAGTTCTCCAAAGAAGACATACAAATGGCTAACAGAAAAACAATTTATTTTTAAATCTTGTGTAATTTGAGTAATTTTAACAAATCAGGGACTAGGGGTTTTATATGATTTTATCCCCAAAGAACACCAAATATTCCATAGTGGTGTGTGTGTGTGTGTGTGTGTGTGTGTGTATGGAATAATATCTCATGTGTGTATATACATTTGTATGTATGTATGTATGTATGTATGTGTGCATGTATGTTATTATATCAAGTTTTCTTCACCTGTTAACAGATATTTTTATTGTTTCATGTTCTGATTTTCTGAACAATCTTGTGACAAAATGAGATTGAATACATCTCTTTGAAATAGAAATTATAGGGTCACCTGGATGTCTCAGTGAGTTAAGCCTCTGCCTTCAGCTCAGGTCATGATCTCAGGGTCTTGGAATCGAGTCCCACATCAGGCTCTCTGCTCAGCGGGAAGACGAGTTCCCCTCTCTCTCTGTCTACTTGTGATCTCTCTCTCTCTCTGTCAAATAAATAAATAAAAATCTTTGAAAAATATAAATAGAAATTATATTTCCTTGGGTTATATATCCAGAAGTAGATTTGTTGTATATATATAAAATAGTGATATATATATGACATGTATATGTATTATTTATATATGTACTATGCATGTAATATATATGTATACACCCAACTTATAAAAATGTCTTATGTACATATGACATATACATATATGCATATATATGTGTGTGTATATATATATATATATATATATATATATATATATATGTTTTTGAGGGACCTCTGTATTGTTTTTCATAGTAGGTCTACCAATTTACATTCCCAATTAGAGTCTACTGGTTTTCTATCCCTTCACATACCCCTTGATACATATCTTTATAATATTTAATAACACCCATAGTAAGTGTGATGTGGTATCTCACTGTGGAATTTACTTACATTTTCATCATGGTTATGATGATGAATACAGTTTCATATGCCTTTTGACCATTTTCAAATAATTGTAAACATTTTATCTCATTCCATAGGCTGCATTTTTATTTTGTTGATTTTTTTTTTGCTATGCAGAAACTTGCTAATTTGTCATAGTTTCACTTTTTTTTTCTTTTGTTGTCTGTGGTATTAGTGTAAATTAAAAATAAATAAACAAATAATTTCCAAGACCAATATCAAGGATATTTTCTCATCTATCTTCTTCCAATGGGTTTCTGGTTTCAAGTCTTATGCATAAGTCTTTAATCCACATTGAATTAATTTTTGTGTATGGTGTAATATGTGCAGTTTTATAATTTTTCATGTGGATATGAATTTTATTAGCATCACTAATGGAAGAGACTACTCATTGTGGATTCTTATGGACTTTTTTTTAAATTAGTTAACCATATATGGGTGGGTTTATTTCTGGGTTTACTATACTGTTCCATTGGCCTATATGTCTCTATTTATGCCAGTATCATACTGTTTCATTTACTATAGCTTTGTAATACAGTGTGAAATTAGAAACTGATTTTTGTTATTCTTACTCAAAATTTTCATAGCTATATGGGTTTTTGTGGGTTTCCAAATAAATTCTATGATTGTTTTTATTCTATGTTTGTGAAAATTGTCATTGGGATTTTTTAAAAATTTAAATTCAATTAATTGGGGAACAAATGGAATACATGCAAGACATTAGGAGAAGGGAGGGGAAAATGAAGCAGGGGGAATCAGAGGGAGACATGAACCATGAGATACTATGAACCCCAGGAAAGTAACTGAGGGTTTTAGAGGGGAGGTTGTGGGGAGATAGGTTAGCTCAGTGCTGGGTATTAAGTAGGGCAATACTGCATGGAGCACCGGGTGTTCCATGCAAACCATGAATCATGGAACTCTACATCAAAAACTAATGATGTGCTGTATGGTGACTAACATCATCATCATCATCATCATAATGTCAATTAATTCAGGTATACTGTATTATTAGTTTCAGAGGTAGAATTTAGTGATTCATCAGTTGAAAATATCATCCAGTTTTCATTAAATGAAGTGCCCTCCTTAATGCCCATCACCCAGTTATCCCACCCCTCCACACACCTCCCCTCCAGCAACCCATTTTTTTTTTCCTCATGAGTCTCTTATGGTATTTTAAAGGTCTCTTATGGTATGTCTACCTGTCTGATTCTGTCTTATTTTATTTTTCCTTCACTTCCCTTATGTTCATTTATTTTGTTTCTTAAATTCCATATATGAGTGAAATAATATATTTGTCTTTCTCTGACTGACTCATTTCACCTAGAATAAGTGAACTCTAGTTCCTTCCATCCCATTGTAAATGACAAGAGTTCATTATTTTTGATGCCTGAGTAATATTCCCTTGTATAATATAAACCTCATCTTCTTTATTCATTCATCTCTCTATGGACATCTGATCTCTTTCCATATTTTCGCTATAGTGGGCATTACTGCTTTAAACATTTGGTGCATGTGCCCTTTCAGAGCACTGTTTGTGAATACAATATCTATCCTTTAGATAGATGTCTAGTAGAGTAATTGCTAGGTCATAGGGTAGCTCTATGGTTTTCCTTTTTTGAGGAGCCTCCCTACTATTTTCCAGAGTGAATGTACTCATTTGCATTCCCCCAACAGTGTAAGTGTATCCTAGAGAAGAAGAAAGGAAGGAACCTTTCTGAACTTGCTTGCAGCAACTTCTTGTTGGACACATCTTCAAAGTCAAGGGAAACAAAAAGAAAAATGAACTGTTTGGACTTCAACAAGTTAAAAATGTTTTACAAGAAAGGAAACAATAAACAAAACTAAAAGACAACCTATAGAATGGGAGAAGATATTTGTACATGGCTTACCAGATAAAGGGCTAGTATCCAAAATCTATGGAGAACTTATCAAACTCAACCCCGAAAAACAACATGAAAAATACAGTCAAGAAATGAGCAGAAGACATGAACAAACAGATATTTGTCCATAGTAGACATTCAAATGGCCAAGAGACACATGAAAAAATGATAACCATCACTCAGCATCAGGGAAACACAAACCAAAACCTTAATGAGATACTACCTGTCAGAATGGCTAGAATTAACAGCTCAAGAAACAACAGACTTTGCCATTGGGATTCTGATAGGCACTATATTGAATCAGTAGGTTCCTTTGGAAAGAAAGGAAATTTTAACAATATTATTTCTTCTAGTCCATGAAATTATTATCTTCGTATTTATTTGTGTCTTCTTCAACTTTAGTTAATATTTTACTGTTTAAATGGTACAGATACTTCATCTCTTTGATTAAACTTATTATTCCTGAGTCTTTTATTATTTCAATGTCATTGTTAATGGGATTGTTTTTCTTATTTTTCAGATAGTTGTTTTTTAGTGAACAAGAACACAGTGGATTTTGGATATTGACTTTGCATCCTACAAGTTTGCTGGGTTTGTTTATTTTTCCTTATTTTTTGGTGGAGTGTATGATTTTCCTTATGCAAGATCATTGGCTCTACACACAGTGACAATTTTTACTTCACCATTTCTTATTTAGATAACTTTTATGTAGTTTTAATGCCTAAGTTCTTTGGCTAGGAGTTACAGCATGTGTTAAATAAGAATGGTTGGAATGAATGCTCTTGCCTTAATTCTAATTTTAGAAAAAAATGCTCTCAGTCTTTGACAGTTGAATATAATGTTAGCTCAGAGCTTTTTATATATGGCTTTTATATGTTGAAGTACATTTCTGGAACTATGCCAAATTCTGACAAAGTTGTAATTGTCTATTAAGATTATCATTATATTAGTTTACTTGATGTTATTAAAATGGTATATTGTTTTGATTGATTGTTGTATGTTGAACCATCCTTACAGCCCACGGATAAATTCAACTTGATCATAAAGTATGATGCTTTTAATGTGCTGCTGCATTTGGTTTGGTAGTATTTTGTTCAGGATTTTGCATTATGTTCATCAAGAATATTGGGCCATAAAATCCTTTTCTTACAATATTCTTGTCTAGCTTCATATTAGAGTAAAGTTGACCTCATTGAATGAATTTGAAAGGGGTCCTTTTCTTTAGTTTTTTTGAATGATTTTTAAACGATTAATGGTAAATTTTTTTTGAAGTATTTGGTAAAATTCACTAGGAAAGCCATTTCACCAGGAGACTTTTTTGGTTAAAAACAATATATATATATAGTAAATATAAATATTATATATATGTATGCATACACACATATAATGCATATATTATATACAATATATTCTATTTATTTATATATATTATGTATTATATACAATATGTATATGTATGTGTATATTATACTAATAATACTAATAATTTAATATTAAATATCAATAATACTATTATATTATTATGATATATTAATAATAATACCGATAATACTAATATTATACTGCTAATAAATTATATTATTATATTACATTGTTTATGTGATATCTTTCTTTATTCCTAACATAGGTATTTATTGCTATGAACTGTTTTCTTAGAACCTCTTTTGTTATAGCTCGTAGACTTTGGCATATTATGTTTCTGACTTTATTTGGCTCTATCTCTCTCCCCCTCTCTGTCTCTGTCTCTCTATCTTTGTCTGTCCCTATGTCTATTTCTCTTCTTGTAATTCTCTCTGCCTGTCTCTCCATCTTTGCCTTTTTGAGGAACCTCCATACTGTTTTCCAGGGTGGCTGCACTAGTTTCAATCCCCATCAATGGTTAAGAGGGTTCCCTTTTCTACATATCCATGCCAACATCTGTTATTTCCTGAGTTGTTAATTATAACAATTCTGATAGGTATGATGGAATATCTCAATGTAGTTTTTTAAATTGTGTTATGTTAATCACCATACAATACATCATTAGTTTTTGATGTAGTGTTCCAAGATTCATTGTTCATTCACCACACCCAGTGCTTCATTCAATACATGTACTCATTAATACCCGCCAGCAGGCTCTCTCAACCCCGCACCCCTCTTCCCTCTAAAACTCAGTTTGTCAGAGTCCACAGTCTCTCATTGCCTCCCCTCCTGATATCTCCCCCTTCACTTTTATTTTCCTTCTCCTAATGTCCTCCATGTTATTTTTTATATTCCACAAGTAAATGAAACCATATGATAATTCACGTCCTCTGCTTAACTTATTTCATTCAACATGATCTCCAGTCCCATCCATTTTGATGCAAAAGTTGGGTATTCATCCTTTCTGATGGAAGCATAAAATCCCATTGTATTTATGGACCACATCTTCTTTATCCACTTGTCTGTTGAAGAGCATCTTGGTTCTTTCCACAGCTTGACTATTCTAGATATTGCTGCTATGAACATTGGGGTACATATGGCACTTTTCACTACATTTGTTTCTTTGGGTAAATATCCAGTACTGTAATTGTCACATCGTAGAGTAGCTCTATTTTTAATTATTTGAGGAATCTTCATACCGTTTTCCAAAGTGGTTGCACCAACTTGCTTTCCCACAAACAGTGTAAGAGGGTTCCCCTTTCTCCACATCCTCTCCCCAAGCTGTTGTTTCTTGTCTTGTTAATTTTGGCCATTCTAACTGGTGTACGGTGGTATCTCAATGCCATTTTAATTTTAATTTCCCTTTGATGCTGAGCAGCCTTCTAGGTGTCTGTTAGCCATCTGTATATCTTCTTGGAAAAATATATATTCATGTGTTCTGCCCATTTCTTACCTGGATTATTTGTTTTCTGGGTGTTCAGTTTGGATAGTTCTTTATAATTTGTGGTACTAGCCATTTATCTGATAAGACATTTGCAAATATCTTCCCCTATTGAGCATGTTCCCTTTTAGTTTTGTTGACTGTTTCCTTCACGTGTAGAAGATTTTATCTTGATGAAGTCCCAATAGTTCATGTTTGCTTTTGTATCCCTTGCCTCTAGAGATGTGTCCAGTAAGAAGTTACTATTGTTGAAGTCATAGAGGTTGCTGCCTATGTTATGCTCTAGGATTTTGATTGTTTTCTCTTTCACATTTAGGTCCTTCATCCATCATGAATTTATTTTTTGTGTGTTATAAAAAGTGGTTTCTTTCTTTTCCGTTTCATTCTTCTGCATATTGCTGTCCCCTTTTATCAGCACCATTTGTTAAAAAGAGTCTCTTTTTTTCCAATGAATATTCCTTCCTGCTTTATCGAAGATTAATGATGATATATTGTGGATCTATTACTGGGTTTCTTATCCTACTTCACTGATCTTTCTATCTGTTTATGCCTGTGCCATACTGTCTTGATCACTACATCAGTGTAATACAGTTTCAATTCCAGAATTGTGATACCTCCAGTTTTGCTTTTCTTTTTCAAGATTACTTTAGCTATTTAGGGCTTTTGTGTATCCATATGAACTTTAGTACCCTTTGTTCTAGCTCTGTGGAAAATGCTGGTATTTTGATAGGGTTTGTATTAAATATGTAAATTGCCTTATTTAATACAGAATTTTTAAAAAAGATTTTATTTATTTCTTTGACAGACAGAGATCACAAGCAGGCAAAGAGGCAGGCAGAGAGAGAGGAGGAAGTAGGCTCCCTGCTGAGCAGAGAGCCCGATGCAGGGCTTGATCCCAGGACCCTGGGATCATGACCCGAGCTGAAGGCAGAGGCCTTCACCCACTGAGCTACCTAGGTGCCCCAATATAGAAATTTTAACAATATTTATGCTTCCAATCCATGAGCATGGATTTTTTCCCCATTTCTTTCTGTCCTCTTAAGTTTATTTTGTCAGTGTTTTATAGTTTTCAGAGTACAAGTCTTTTACTTCTTCAGTTAGATTTATTCCTAGGTGTCATAGATTCTGGTGCAATTGTAAATGGGATCAATTCCTTGATTTATTATTATGCTGCATTATTATTTGTGTACAGAAATGTAAGAGATTTCTATAAATTATTTTTTTATCCTGCCACTTCACTGAGTTCATTTAGCAGTTCTAGCAATTCCTTGGTGGAATCTTTTGGGTTTTCTACATAAAGAACCATGTCTTCTTTAAAGAGTCAAAGTTCGACTTTGTCCTAGCTGATGTGGATGACTTTGTCTTTTATTTTTCTTGTCTGATTGCCGAGCCTAGGATTTCCAGTATTATGTTAAATAACAGTGGTGAGAGTGGACATCCCCGTCTTGTTCCTTACTGCAAAGGAAAGGTCTCAGTTTTTCCCCCACTGAGGATGATATTAGCTGTGGGACTTTTGTATATGGCCTTTATGATGTTATGTTCCTTCTATCACTACTTTGTTGAGGTTCTTTTTTCTTCAAAAATGGATATTATATTTTGTCAAATGCTTTTACTACATCTATTGAGAAGGTCACGTGGTTCTTTTCCTTTATTTTATTAATGTTGTGTGTCACACTGATTAATTTGTGGCGATTGCACCACCCTTCCAGCCCAGGAGTAAATCTCCCTTGATCATTTTGAATAATTCCCTTAATGTACTGTTGAATTTGATTTGATAATACTTTTTTAAGTATTTCTGCAACCTCTTCTTCAGGGATATTGGCCTGCAATTCTCTTTTTCAGTCAGGTCCTTGTCTGGTTTTGGAATCAATGTAGTATTGGCCTCATAGAATGATTCTAGAATTTTTTCCTTAAATTCACCATGAGTGAAATTTTATGATATTTGTCTTTCTCCAACTGACTTATTATTCTAAGCATAATAATTCTAACTCAATCCAGATTGTTGCAAATGTCAATATTTAATTATTTCATTATGACCACATAATCTTTCATTGTATATAGATATACAATATCTTTATCCATTCATCTATGGATGGACACTTGGGCACTTTCTGTAATTTCTCTATTGTAGATAATACTGTTATAAGCAGCATGATGTGTCTCTCTTTTAATTAGTATTTTTGTATTCTTTGTGTAAATATCATGTAATGCAATTGCTGGATGATATGGTAGTTTGTTTGTTTGTTTGCTGTTTGTTTGTTTGTTTGTTTACTTTTTGGTGAACCTTCATACTGTTTTACAGAATGGCAGTACCAATTTGTATTCTTGCCATAAGTATAACAGAGTTCCCCTCTCTCCACATTCTCGACAACAGTTGCTTCTTTTGTTGTTGATTTTAGCCATTCTGACAAGAATGAGGTGAAATTTCATTGTAGTTTTGAATATATTTCCCTGATGATGAGTGAGGTTGACCATATTTTTATATGGCTGTAGATCTTCTGGATGTCTTCTTTGGAAAGACTATGCATGCCTTCTGCCAATTCTTTATTGGATTAATCATTTTTTGGGTGTTGAGTTTTATTAGTTCTTTATTATTTTGGATACTGACTCTTGGTCAGATTTGAAATTTGCAAATATCTTCTTCCTCTCTTTGGGTTGCCTTTTAGTTTTGTTGATGGTTTACTTCACTGCATGGTAGTATTTTATGTTGGTGAAGTGTCAATTAATATCAAAAATTTGTGAATTTCCCAATTTTTCTCTTTATGTTTTATCCTATAGGTCTGGAATTATTAAGATTATTCCCTTTCATCTTTTTGCAACATTGTACTGAACACTATAGCTAATGAAATCAGGCAAACAGAAATAAAAACAAACAAACAAACAAAAAACATAGGACATGAAGAAGTAAAGAGTTTTTCACAGACAAAATATTTCCAGGAATATCTTAAGGGCTTTATACAAACAGCAACTAAAGCTTCTTGTTGTGTCAAAAATTATTCATAATAAAATTAGAATATTTTGTGGTAGTAAAAAAAACAAACAACAACAACAAAAATGGTACCTACATGTTTTTTAAAAAGTTTCATTTATATTATATCATGAATTTATTTGTATTCTCAGGAACTGTGCATGTTAGCTCCCAACTATCAGAACATCAGATGTCTACATTTGGAAGTAGGCCTTTTAAGGAATAATTAACTTAAAATGGGGACATGTGGGTGTCCTAATCTGTCTACTGTTTCTTTTAAGATTTTATTTACTTGAGAGAAAAAGAAACAGGTCAGGGGAAGAGTGGGGGAGGTGTCCAAGGGCAAAGTGAGAGGGAGATGCAGGCTCCCCATTGAGCAGGTACCCCAAACAAATAACTTGATCCCAAGATCCTGAGATCATGACCTGAGCCAAAGGCAGAGTTTTAATTGACTGAGCCATAGAGGTGCCCCTGTTTCCTGGCCTTAAAAGAAGAGAGTAGGACATAGAGTAACACAATGGGTACTGGTCCACATGGGAATGGTCATTTGAAGAGACAGAGGGAGGGCAGCCATAGGAAAACAAAAGAATGATAACTCTGAAGAAACAACCCTGCCCATACATTAATCTTAAAATTTTCAACTCCATAACTGTGTGGAGATAATTTCTGTTGTTTAAATTATGCAGTCTATGGCATTTCTATATGGCATCAATGGCCAACTAATACAGATTTGGATCTGGAAATGGAGTATTTAGTGATGAATTTAACAAAATGTGTAATTGAATTATGTCTTTAAATTGTAAAACTGCTAATAGAATTTTTAAAGTTTTTTTTTAAATGAAGAAATATACCACCTCCATTGCTCATTGTACTCACTGTTGTTAGGATAACAATGGTCTCTACATTGAGCTAGATTAAATTTCAATCAAAAATTTTCCAAGTGGATTTGAAATTGACCAAATGATTTAAAAGTTAATATAGTGATTTTCCATGTGTGGGATGCCTTATGGTATTGCTAAAGTTGCTGATGATATCAGAAAAAAAAATGAGAATAAGGATAAAGATACAATCCAAACAAACCCATGATGAATGTTCTGGTGTTGATAAGAAATTCCTAGATAACAGAAACCAGATACAGGAAACTTGGAAATTGTGATATCCAGGATATCAGAGAGGCAATAATTTAGAGCAAACATTAAATAAATGAATAAATACTTATACATACTGTAGAAGATAAAGCGAATATTACTGGATCATATTTGGAAAATAAATTCCACTTTATCTCAACAATAAAGAAGTTCCTGTTGATTGTCATTATGATGTTAGCCCTAAGAGGAGATATGACTCCTACATGCTCTTACATGCTTAGAATGTCACTGACATTTAACAACTGCTAAAGATGTTAGGAAATACATGTTTTGGGAGAGTTTCTATCCTGATATCTATATTCATTAGTTAGAATCTGAAGGAAAGTTACCTCACTGGAGTTGGCTTAAACCCAGGGAGTGAGTAAAGGAAAAATCAATAGGACATTTTGTGGCTCAAGAACCTAAACAAAAACCATATTACTTACCCCAAATTCAGAAGAGTAAGTCTCTTAGTGATTCTCACTATTGTAACTTAACTGAAATTATTAGACTCAATCTAAAAATTAGTGGATGCAGACCTAAATATAAATTGTTACATATTTTAGAAGGAAATGAATGTATTAGACTTCAGTGGTCAAAAACATATAATGAAAAATTAAAGGGATGCTGGTTGGCTTATTCTAATGAGATCAAGTGAGATCTAATCCTTTATCTCAGTAGAAAAAGGACAGTAGTGCCAACTCTCAAATCAGATGGAATATGAGGGCATAGTCTCAAAGGGTTTAGAATTTGAGAAATGAAATTTACACACATCTGAAAGTCTGACCTCCTAGAGAATCCCATGTACTTTATAAAGGTCCATTTGAACTTGTGTTAAGAGCCTTATACCTTATTAGAGAAAAAGTTGCCAGAGGCATAGGATGTTAAGGACGCTTTTTCTTCTTAGAACTTGGAGGCAGTACAAGGCAAACACATACTGGTGTGTACATGTCAGATAAGCTCAATCAAATTCATTGTGAGTTTGATAGGAAGGGGGACACATGAAACCAGAACCTAGAGGCATATGGTCAAGTTATTTGCAGTTTTCTGACTCTTCTTATGACTTGAGAATGTAGTTTCTTTTTAACAGTGTAAAGAGAAACCCCAAATTACTTATTTATTTTTTATCTTATTTCATTTTTATTTTATTTTTACTTTTCTTTACTAAAATTACTTTGAAACTCTTCTCATCAGTCTTTTTCTAAAAACGCTATTCTTGTTTTATTTTTAATTCCAGTTAGTTAACATACAGTGTAATATATATAATTATATATGTGTATATATGTAATGCTCAGTATATATTTATACATGTGCATGTATTATGCGTATACAGTGTATAATATATATTATGTATGTATGTATATACACATAGAGTGTATATATATCACAGTGTAATATTAGTTGTACAACATAGTAATTTAACACTTGAATAAAATACTTGGTGCTCATCACAAGTGGTTTGTTTAATCCCCATAACCTATTTCATTCTCTCAATGGCCTCCCCTTTGGTAACCCTCAGTTTGTTCTGTATAGTTAAGAGTCTATTTTTCCTTTGTTCATTTGTTTTGTTTCTTAAATTCCACACATAATGAAGTCATATGGTATTTGTCTTTTTTTGATTGGCTTATTTTGCTTAGCATTATAGTCTCTAGATTATCCATGCTGTAAACGACACAATTTCTTTCTTTTTTATATCCAAAAATATTCCATTATGTGTGTGTGTGTGTATTCCACTCTTCCTTTAATAAAAAATAAAATGTCTAATCTCTTTAAATTCCTCTGTGATGTTCTATTCTCTGTCATTTATTCAATTTTGCATTATTAAATAATTACCTTTCAAAACACAGTATGATATCAAATTATTAGAAAAAACATTTTTATAAGTGATCTTGTTAAACAAGGAATTCCTTGCCCAAAGTCCATGAGAGTATAGAAATATATGTTTTGTCCTCTAGATATGTTAAAGTTTTGATATTGGAGCACTTGAGTGACTCAATGGATTGAGTGTTTGACTTGATTTCAGCTCAGGTTATGATTTCAACGTGCTGGATCAAGTCCTGCATCAGATTCCATGGTCAGTGGAGAGCCCGCTGGAGATTTTCTCTTCCCCTCCTATTTTGTCCCTTCCACTACCTGTGCTCTCACTCTCTCTAAAATAAACAAATAAACAAATATTTAACAAATAAATTTAAAATTATTGATATTTATATGCACATATTTTTACATCAAAATATGACTTTGTATTCCATTAACATTAATTTTTAGAATTAGGTGGCTTCAAAAAACTGTGTAATGTAAGATGAAAAAGGCATTTTTTGGTTTTATATATTTAACTTAATTAAAAGAAACATATTAATCTATAGGAAATTTCATATTGAATTTTAATAATTGTTTTTGATTGTACAAAATATTAATAATTGTGCCTGATTGCAAAACCATAGGGGTGACTCTCAGATGTTAAAATGAATGTTGGTTTTATTAATAAGAAATTACGTTTATGTGTGAGACAAAGACAGCATTGTCAAACTGAATGTATATGTCTATTTTGCAATTCTCAGAATTATAGATTGATAGGAGTTCAACAAAATGGAACTTGACAGAAGTTGAGAAATCAATACATTAAAAGTAACAGAAACTACATAAAGAATTAATAGAAAGTCTGATCCTTCTTTTCCAGGTGGAAAAAGGGAACATCAGAGTAGTCACAAAGAAACCTTCAAACTTTCTCACTGTCACTTGAAGAAGAAATAATTTTTTTTATTTGCTCTTTTTCCAATGCATATTGTGTGGAGGCTGAATTACTCAGATAGTTAGGGCACTGAAGTTAAAATGATTGAAAGTTTTTCTATAGGTAGAAAAACCCAAGTTTGGATAATGATTATCAATTACCACTACCTATAGCTTTCAAGAGAAACTTCATGTCATGAAGTTTATAAATTTGATGATTGGGAAGATGAATGATAACGCAGGAGAAATGCGCTCAGGGACAGGGACTTCTCAAAAGTCTGACAGAACAGGGAAAGGCTGATGAGAAAGATTCCACGAGTGGTGGAAACATTTCTACATTTAGTACTCAACTAGAACCTTGTGTAAAAAGGCTGGGTTTCACTTACAGAGGTTGAGGAAAGTTATTATTGTTATTATTATTATTATTATTATTATTATAATTAGAGTGTTCACTGAGGGGTTGTGAGGGGTTGAAAGAGACTGCATGGAGATCTAAAGAAACTGTCACTAAAGTGATGCTAAAGTACAATTAAAAGGTTATAGGTATTAAGGAGGACATGTGTTGTGATGAGAACTGGGTGTTATACACAACTAATAAATCATTGAACACTACATAAAAAGCTAATGATGTACTCAATGTTGGCTAACTAAACATACTAATATAATTAAAAAAAAAAGAAAAGAAAGATAAGAATGATCTGAGGGACAAATATAGGACCATAGAACTCCCCAAAGGAGTTTGTGAGTGATCATGGATTAGAAGTCCTGTGTGAGTCTAAAATGTCAGGACACACAAGAACTTATGATGTATTTTATGGTGACTAACATAACACCATAATTTTTTTAAATAAAATAAAATGAGAAAACACTCTGTATTTCTCACATGTCTGATATTTGCTTGTTCTTGGTATTAATTAAATTCTTGCTAACATTGCATGCCAAAAATCTGCCTTATAGTCTTAAATTTTCTTCTTTTCATAAGAAAATGGTACTATACATTTTTAAACCAATTTGCAAAATTACCAGAATAGCTTCCTCTTTTGTTTTTTGAATAAATATCTGCACAAAAAGAATAGCAAATAATATTGATATTTTCTTTTCTAATATTTTATTTATTTGAGAGAGAAAGAGATCATGCAATAGAGCATGAATGGTGTGAGTAGCAGAGGGAAAAGAAAAATCTGACCCCCTGCTGAGCAGGGAGCCCTAATCCAGCATGTATATCAGGATCCTGGGATCATGACCTGAGCTGAAGGCAGATGTTTAACCAACTGAGCCACCCAGGCTCCTCATTGGTGATATTTTCACCAAAAAATAGCTTTTTAATGAAAACATGGGATAAACCTTAATGTCCTTCCATGAAAAGTGTGTAATATATTAGAATATAAACTAACATTAGTGATTATTTAAACAGTTTTCAATATTCTACAAACAGAACATTTATTTATGACTTCTTTTTTTGACTTAGAAAAAAATTTCATTGTTTTTTTTTCCAATGTTCCAAGATTCATTGTGTATGCACCACACCCAGTGCTCCATGCAATACATGCCCTCATTAATACCCACCACCAGGCTTACCCAACCCCCCAACCCCCTCTGCTCCAAAATCCTCAGTTTGTTTCTCAGAGTTCACAGTCTCCCTTGGTTCATCTCCCTCTCCCATTTCACCCAACTCACTTCTCTCCAACACCCAATGTCCTCCATCTTATTCCTTATGCTCCACAAATAAGTGAAACCATATGATAATTGACTCTCTCTGTTTGACTTATTTCACTCAGCATAATCTCTCCTCCAGTGCCATTCATGTTGATACAAAAGCTGGGTATTCATCCTTTCTGATAGAGGTATAATATCGCCAAAGGCAAAGGAAACAAAAGCAAAAATTAACTTTTGGGACTTCATAAGATCAAAAGCTTCTGCACAGCAAATAAAATTTATCCCTGACTTCTAACCTACAACACCATTTACATCAATTAGAATATTTATGCAAAACAAATATGCATTCTATTATAATTAGAACTATGTAGCCGATTCTGCAATTCCTGCTGAAATAAATTTACTCAAAAACCATCTCAAGTATTGAGTTAGGGAGGGAAGTGGAAGTATTTTCATCTTTTGCAATGAATGTAAGTCTAAGTTACATTGGACTGTTATGCTTACAGCTTTTTATACCTGAGTAAACTACGAATATCTTGGTATTTTAAATTATCCAACTATCCCATGATGGTAAAGTATGCATGTTTCCAAAACAAAGATCCAAAGTATATTAGTTATTTAATATAACTTTTTACTTTATTCAGTAGGTTGGCTTTTAATTTTATAATATAATGAATCAAATGCTAATAATGGAATTCTTGCTTCTGAGATTTACTGAAAGCCAGATGCTATTGAGGTTATATGCTGTGGTCTTACTGATCTACCTAGTGGCCATAGTGGAGAATTTAACTATCATTTTGTTCACAATTCTTGACCAATGCCTCCACACTCCAATGTACATCTTCCTAAGACACTTATCCTTCTTAGATATGTGTCTCATTTCTGCCACAGTCCCCAAATTCATCCTCAACTCCATCACCTTCCCTGACTCCATCTGTTTTCTGAGGTGTGTGTTACAGGTCTTCCCTGTGATACTAATGTCTGGGTCTGAAATTAGCATTCTCACTGTGATGTTCTATGACCGCTATATGGCCATTTGTCACCCTCTGCATTATAGGCTGTTACGAGCAAAGAGGTCTGTGTCCAGCTGGTGTTTGTCTCCTGGTTCAGTGGAGAGGCCTTTGGAATCTTATACTCAGCTGGGACATTCTCTTTAAATGTTTGTGTGTCCACTGACATACAACAGCTATTTTGTGATGTGCCTGCTGAAGCTCACTTGTTCCATGGAACATGCAACTATTAATGTCAGTAGGCCATTGGGGCCTGTTATGGATTTTCATGTTTATTTTTTTAAGGATTTTATTTATTTATTCGATAGACAAAGATCACAAGTAGGCAGAGAGGCAGGCAGAGAGAGGAGGAAGCAGGCTCCCTGTGAAGCAGAGAGCCCGATGTGAGGCTCGATCCCAGGACTCTGGGATCATGACCTAAGATGAAAGCAGAGGCTTTAACCCACTGAGCCACCCAGGCGCCCCTGGATTTTCATGTTTAGTTTGCATTGTGGTCTCTTATGTTTACATTTTCTCCACTGTGTGAAAGATCCCAATGAGAAAGAAGCATTCCAAAGCCTTTTCCATCTGTTCGCCTCACCTCATTGTGGTGAGTACTTTCCTTCTAACAGGTGTTATTGCTTACTTAAAGCCAACCTCTGATAAGCCTTCTCTTCCAAACTTGTTCATGTCTGTGTTCCATTTTGTGGTACCCCCAACCTTGAACCCTGTTATCTACTCTCTGAGGAGCAAATGTATTAAGTCAGCTCTTTGTAAAGTCAAATGGAAGGTTTAAAGGTGTGGATTAGTGGAAAGATGATTAAATTGATGTTAGAATGTAGCATTTCATTTTTTATTCCACAATTAACTAGCTGTTTAGAATTAGTTGTATTAGAGTTCAATAGATCATTGAGTCTTGTCAGTAATCTCAGTTTGTCAGTTTTGTTCTGTTTTGTTTCATTTTTCATTTTAGAGAGAGATGAAGCATGAGCAGGGAGAATATTCAGAGGGAGTGGGAGAAGCAGACTCCCGACTGAGCAGGGAGCCAGATACAGGGCTTGATCCCAGGACCCCAGGATCATGACTTGAGTCAAAAGCAGATGTTTAAGGAACTGAACCTCTCAGGAACCCCTCAGGTTGTCATTTATAATAGAAAATAATCTTCTCTAATACTATTTCACTTTCTATCTCAATTATAATTTATATTTATATATAATTTATTATTAATATATAGTTT
Source organism: Mellivora capensis (assembly GCA_004024625.1). Lineage (NCBI taxonomy): Eukaryota > Metazoa > Chordata > Mammalia > Carnivora > Mustelidae > Mellivora > Mellivora capensis. The sequence goes on along the minus strand of PISX010025862.1, from coordinate 4,954 downwards.
CTTTATAATTAGTTATAAAGAAAATGTGACGGTTCTTCTAATACATCTTCAGTTACTTAGACTCCTGTGTTGAACTACATATATGTGAGATTTGCATGAGGATCTTAATTCCTCCAAAACTAGTATCTTCTATCACATTTCATCCATATTTTTTAATATCATAGGTTTTGAATCTATGTTTTATTTGTTCCACATTATAGCCTTTACTTTTCAATATCTGATGGGAATTTGATTGATTATTGATTGGCTGATTTTTATAATTAGTTTTCAGCATAACAGAATTCATAGTTTTTGCACTACACCCAATGCTCCATGCAATGCATGCCCTCCATAATACCCACAACCTGTCTCCCCCACCCTCCCACCCACCGCCTCTTCAAAACCCTCATGTTGTTTTTCAAAGTCCATACCTTCTCATGGTTCATCTCCCCCTCCAATTTCCCTCAACTACCTTCTCCTCTCCATCTCCCCATGTCCTCCGTGTTATTTGTTATGCTCCACAAATAAGTGAAACCGTACGATAATTGGCTCTCTCTGTTTGACTTATTTCACTCAGCATAATCTCTTCCAGTCCCGTCCACGTTGCTACAAAAGTGTGGTATTCATCCTTTCTGATGGAGGCATAATACTCCCTAGTGTACATGGACGACATCTTCTTTATCCATTCGTCTGTTGAAGTACATCTTGGTTCTTTCCACAGTTGGCAACCGTGGTCATTGCTGCTATAAACATTGGGGTACAGATGGCCCTTCTTTTCACCAAATCTGTATCTTTGGGGTAAATACCCAGTTATGCAATTGCAGGGTCATAGGGAAGCTCTATTTTAAATTTCTTGAGGAATCTCAACACTGTTCTCCAGAGTGGCTGCACCAACTTGCATTCCCACCAACAGTGTAAGAGGGTTCCCCTTTCTCCACATCCTCTCCAACACACGCCGTTTCCTGTCTTGCTAATTTTGGCCATTCTAACTGGTATGAGGTGGTATCTCAATGTGGTTTTCATTTGAATCTCCCTGATGGCTAGTGATGATGAGCATTTTTTCATGTGTCTGATAGCCATTTGTATGTCTTCATTGGAGAAGTGTCTGTTCATACCTTCTGCCCATTTTTTGATATGATTATCCGTTTTGTGCGTGTTGAGTTTGAGGAGTTCTTTATAGATCCTGGATATCAAACTTTTGTCTGTACTGTCATTTGAAAATATCTTCTCCCATTCCGTGGGTTGCCTCTTTGTTTTGTTGACTGTTTCCTTTGCTGTGCAGAAGCTTTTGATCTTGATGAAGTCCCAAAAGTTCATTTTCACTTTTGTTTCCTTTGCCTATGGAGACATATCTTGAAAGAAGTTGCTGTGGCTGATATCGAAGAGGTCACTGCCTATGATCTCCTCTAGGATTCTGATGGATTCCTGTCTCATGTTGAGGTCCTTTATCCATTTTTAGTTTCTCCTTGTGATTGTTGTAAGAGAATGGTCAAGTTTCATTCTTCTACATATAGCTGTCTAATTGTCCCAGCACCAATTATTGAAGAGACTGTCTTTTATCCCTCTGTACATTTTTTCTGCTTTTTCAAAGATTATTTGGCAATAGAGTTGAGGGTCCATATCTGGACACTTTACTCTGTTCCACAGGTCTATGTGTCTGCTTTTATGCCAGTACCATGCTGTATCGGTGCTCACAGCATTGCAGTAAAGCTTGAAATCATGGAAAGTGATGATCCCAGTTTTGATTCACTTTTTCGACATTTCCTTAGCAATTCGGTGTCTATTCTGATTCCATACAAATTTTAGCATTGATTTATCCAGCTCTTTTAACAATGGCACTGGAATTTTGATCAAATGGTAATAGAGGTATAGATTGCTCCAGGCAGTGTGGACATTTTAACAATATTTATTTTTCTGACCCATGAGCATGGAATGGTCTCCCATCTTTTTGTGCCTTCAATTTCTTTCATGAGTGTTCTGAAGTTCCTCGTATACAGATCCTTTACTTCTTTGGTTAGGTTTATTCCCAGGTGTCTTATGGTTCTTGGTACTATAGTAAATGGAATCGATGCTCTAATTTCCCTTTATGTATTTTCATTGTTCGCGTATAAGAAAGCCACTGATTTCTGTACATTGACTCTGTATCCTGCCATGTTACTGAATTGCTGTATGAGTTCTAGTAGTTTAGGGGTGGAGTCTTTTGGGTTTTCCATATAAATATCATGTCATCTGCGAACAGAGAGAGTTTGACTTCTTCCTTGCCAATTTGGATACCTTTTATTTCTCTTTGTTGTCTGATTGCTGTTGCTAGGACTTCTAATACTATGTTGAACAAGAGTGGTGGACAGTGGGCATCCTTGTCGTGTTCCTGATCTCAACGGGAAGGCTGTGAGCTTCTTCCCATTGAGGATGATGTTTGCTGTGGGTCTTTCATAGATAGATTTTATGAAGTTCAGGAATGTTCCCTCTTTCCCTATACTTTGAAGTATTTTAATCAGGAATGGATGCTGGATTTTGTCAAATGCTTTTTCTGCATCAATTGAGAGGACCATGTGGTTCTTCTCTCTTCTCTTATTGATTTGTTCTATCACTTGCGAATGCTGAACCACACTTGTAAGCCAGGGGTGAATCCCACCTGGTCATAGTGGATAATCTTTTTAATGTGCTGTTGGATCCTGTTTGCTAGGATCTTGTTGAGAATCTTAGCATCCATATTAATCAGTGATATTGGTCTGAAATTCTCCTTTTTGGTGTGGTCTTTGCCTGGTTTGAGGATTAGGGTCATGCTGGCTGAATAAAAGGAGTCTGGAAATTTTCCTTCTGCTTCAATTTTTTGAAACAGCTTCAGGGGAATAGGTGCTATTTCTTCTTTAAAAGTTTGATAGAACTCCCCAGGGATTCCTTCAGGTCCTGGGCTCTTGTTTTTTGGGAGGTTTTTTTATCACTGCTTCAATCTCGTTACAAGATATCAGTCTATTCAGGTTGTCAATTTCTTCCTGGTTCAATTTTGGGAGTTTATAGTTTTCCAGGAATGCATCCATTTCATCTAGGTTGCTTAACTTATTGGCATATAACTGTTGACAATAACTTCTGATGATTGTTTCTACTTCCTTGCTGTTAGTTGTGATTTCTCCCTTTTCATTCATAATTTTATTGATTTGAGCTTTCTCTCTTTTCTTTTGGATTAGTATGGCCAATGGTTTATCGATTTTATTGATTCTTAAAAAAAATAGCTTCTAGATTCATTGATACGTTCTACTGTATCTCTAGTTTCTACCTCATTGATCTCTGCTCTATTCTTGATTATTTCTCTTCTTGTGTGTGGAGTTGTTTTAATTTGTTGTTGTTTCTCCAGTTCTTTAAGGTGTAGAGATAGCTGGTGTATTTTGGACTTTTCAAATTTTTTGAGGGATGATTGGATGGCTATGTATTTCCCCCTTAGGACTGCCTTTGCTGTATCCCATAGTTTTTGGAATGAAGTGTCTTCATTCTCATTGTTTTCCATGAGAATTGGTATCCTGCCCTTCTTTTGGGGCCCATTGGCATGAAAGATGTTTCTCCATCCCTTCTCTTTCAATCTGGGTGTATCCTTAGGTTCGAAATGGCCTGCTACGTGGGTTTTCCTGCCGTATTTCCTGAATTAAGTCCTCACATCCCCCTCAAGGGCGTGGGCTCTGAGGAAACCAGCCCGTCAGGCTTTTGTTCTCTGGAGGTTATTATATCTGTTCATTTGTTGTCTCTCCCCTTCACAGCTCCCGATGGTTCTTGGAGGTTGAGAGGAAAGCAAACTGCACCCAGACCTCCCTCCCAGAGAGAAGCCCCAGTCCCTTCCCCTCTGGGTGCTGCAGAGCACACAAGTTCCCCCCTGGATGTTGGCAGAGCAGGTTCCCAGCCGCGGTCTCCAGGGACACAGGAAGTCCTGCTTGTACCCAAAACCACAACACGGCAGCTGTCTAGGCAGCTGCAGACTGCCAGAGATGTTCCAAGCAGCGAACTCACACTGAGATTTTCTCGCTGGTCAGGGCTGTGAGCGCTCAGACTTTCTGAGTTCGAGAGCGCTGGGCTGGCGCTTCTGTGCACCTATCTCAGGGGAAGGCTCTGATAGTGTGGCCCACGCGTCGGTCGGGGCTGCAAAAAGGCTGTTTCTGCCCTGCGAGGGTCCCAGCCCCTCGCGTACCCCAAACGCCCTTAGGTGGTCTCCTTGTGGCTCAGGGACCAAAACCTTGTTTCTCCGCTGTACTCTCTCTGGCTCTGCGACAGGGGTGTCTGTCCTTGGTCGGGGACTTAAGCCCCTGTCTCTAACTGTTCCAATTCCCACAATTTCACCCCATGATCCTTTGTTCTTTTTGAGTGCTTTCTACGAGTCTTCAAGTTAATGCTGGTCCCCAGATGCAGGAGACTCTTGTATTGGGGTATTACTTTCCAATGGGTCACTTCTGGTGGCTCCTTCCCCCTTTTGTTTATCTTCCGATACCAGTTCGACATTCCCACTCCACTTTACCTGCCCACTTGTGTCTTCTGCCCCCATAGAGATCCAGACATGTATAATTCTGATCTCAGGCTGATTTCATGGGTGATCGGAGTTCCTTGGTAGTTAATCAGCTCACTTTAGGGTGCAGATTGAATCGGCGCCTCCTCCTAGCTCCCCGCCATCTTGTCCCCCCTGATTGATTGATTTTTAAGTAGATTCCACATCGATTGTGGATCCCAGTATGGGACTTGAACTCAGGACATTGAGATTGAGAACTGATCTTAGATCCAGAGCCGGGATGCTTAACAAACTGAGCCAACCAGCAACCCTGAAAATTTGATTTTAATATAAAATTATTTTTATAAATTTTGCAGTTTAAGAAAATGCTCATTTTACTCAGAAGTTTCAGTTACTTGACCAATATATGTTTGATGATGGATGTTATAAAATTACTAATATGTTTAAGATGGTTCTCTTGATCTTATTTCTTTTGATGAAAATCAT
>PISX010025861.1:0-25511 GCA_004024625.1 Mellivora capensis | reverse complement strand
ACTGTGGCTTCAGGATGGTTGTCTGGCTAGTGGCTACTCTCTGACCATGCTGACTCTCCTTGAGATATGCATCCACCTGGGTCTCACACTTGGTTCTCCTGAACGGCATCTTTGAGAATTCTGCCTCTTCCTCTGGTTCTCAGCGGCATGCGCTGCAATGCTTTCCGAAGCCGTGTCTTTCATCACAATGTCAAGGGTGCTTGGGATGTAGTGCTCTCAGCTAGCCTTCAGTATCTCTCCCTTGCCACTGTGTGGACTGTCTTGGGCCTTCTCCACCTACTGCTTTAGCACGAGCAGGGGTAGGATCAGTAATGGTATGCAGCCTTGTCACATCCTCAGCCTCTCACCTGAGAGAAGGGGCACATGATCTCTCCGATGTTCTCGAATGTCCGAGTTCCACTATTTCTCTTCCTGAGTCTTGTCCTGGGCAGACAAGATGCCTCAGGGTCCTATGCCAACTCTTCTTGCTCCCCAGTTCAGAGAGGATTTGTTGTTGTTGTTGTTGTTGTTGTTGTTTATTTTTACTTTTATCTTCCTCCACCAATGTAAAGGAGGAAAATTGGCTTGGTAAATATTCTTCTAAACCTATAATGAATGTAAGAACCTTTGCTTTTAGAGGAAGGAAAGAAATTGAGTAAGGGATGCTGCCCAAAGGGAGGAAGATTGAAGGGGAGATCTGCCAAGGGCCAGGGGAAGCCTGAGAACAGGAAGTACTTATGCAATGAAAAGAGGAGGCTATGAAACTTCTAGACACGGGCAAGGGAACTTTGCCCTCTTATTGTCTAAAGCTGGCCCTGCCCTGACTAAGAGTTGACATATTCTTTTAAGGACCCAAATACTTCGCAAATACAAGATTTCACTGTACCCAATATCCTACATAGTCTTTCTTTCCCTAGGTGAAAACATCTCAGAGTGGGATTTGAAGGTTAAGCTTACCAGGACGCTCACACAAGATCCTAAGGATGTATTCTAGGACAAAAATTCATGCTAGAAGAGCCCCAACCTATAGATTCCTAACCATTTGATCCAGTCCCAGGCAGACATCTGTTTATTTGATCCCTGTCAAAATTAAGGCTTTCACATGAAAGCGAAACAAAAACAAAAACAAAAACAAAAACAAAAACAAAAACAAAAACAAAAACAAAACAAAAAAACCCAGACAGTGGTGGAAGGGAGCTAACATTTATTGAGGACTACATGCTGGGTCTGGACTGAGATTTTGTTCCATTTAATCTTCCCAACAACTCTTAAATCACCTTGCAGTTGAAGAAATAGCCACTCAGAGGTTGCATATCTTGCCCAAGGTCACACAGGAAGGGGAAGAATGAGATTCAAGTCTGAATTGATGAACTTCAAAGTATTCATTTTCCATTACCCCATGCTGTCATCCTGCAGACCAAGTTAAAGCATCTAATCCTAGTCTTAGATGAAATGACAAGAGGAAGAGGAGGAGGACAATCACCACGATGATGAAGAAGGGAGGAGTCAGGGCTGTTGCATTTGGGAAGCAGCAACAATAGCCCATACTACAGGAAACTCTTTCCTAAGGAAACAGACCCATCTAAACTCACAATTCCTATTGACTAGCGTGTGGGGAAGAGGAAAGGGGTAAATTAAAGAGCAGGTTTGCAAAGCAACGACCTAATTAGACAGGACATATAGCCTAGTACTGTAATGCTATGAATGTGCTTTCAGGTATGTTTTTTACAAATTTAAGCAAAGGTGACAGAAGAATTTGAAAAACATGGATGTTTTTGTAACAAAAGTAAGGAATGGCCTGCATTGTGAAGATTCTAGATTGCATGCAAACATATAGAATCTCTGATTCACAGACCTTCTGGAAGACTGTCAGCTTTAGACCTACTTGAGCGTTCCAAACCTCCCACAGGATTTGGAACGGTTTCTGCTCACTACCAAATTATTTGGTAACCATTAAGGGAACTGATAGGGCCTCTCAGCCATCCTTTGAGTTTCTAAAGCCTGACTGGACTTGCAGAATGACTGTAAATTATTGTGGGTATGAGACCAGTGCTTCTTGCCACACTTTGCGTAAGGGAAAGATTTCCTTTGGTTTGTAACTATAGCAACCAGTTCTATAGCCCACTGTTTTGCACAGCTCCATCGTGCCACTTCATGGACCACCTAATAATCACTCTTCTACTGGAATTGTCTTTAATTGGCCTACATTGTGTTGTCCCGCTCCTTGCTAAAGGGGAGTCTTAGCTTTTTGCAGCGACACCTTTGCAGCGACAGAAGTCAAATTCCTTTAGCCTGCTGTATCCTTGATCCTGCTTTCCATTATTGGAGGCTAGAGCAAAGGGCTTTACCAAGGCCATGGCAAGAGTCCTATATGGTATAAAAGTGTAAGGGATTTGGAGCCAGTGGACATGAGTTTGAATAAATACTGCCACTTATTTCTGATCAGTTATTGTGATCGTGGGCACATCACTTATATTCTCTGGCCTTCGATTTCCTTTTCTGTAAAATGGAGATAATAATAGTTATGAACATGGTTGTTATAAGAACAAAGTGAAATTATATGAAGGAAAGCTTCATTTAAACTGTGAAGGACTATATAAATGTCATTACTAAGTGCAGAGGTGCACAACCCACTAGGCAGGAGTGCCTACCTGCTGATGAGGACACACAGGAGCATTATGTTAGGGACAAGAATTATGTCTGTTTCTATGACAGCCTTCCACCTGGATGGTCTTCCCATCACAACCCTATATGTTATACCCATTCACAAATGAGTAATACGGAGCTCATTTCAGCTGTGTGGGTTTCTGAGAAAAAGAAAAAATAGTAAGTTTTTAAGAGAAGGTGAATAACTTTTCTTGGGTCTGTGTTTGGGGTTGGAGGGTAGCATGCAAAGAGAAGCAAAAGGACAGTGAAATGAGTTGGGCGAAGGCCTAGAGCTCTCTCAGCTTTCTTCCCTCCCTAGGAGGGAGCATATCCTGTGACAGTCTTTGTTTCTCTGGGATCCTGGGCAGTGGACAGTCTCCTCATTGGCATATAATGTAAGATTTAATACTGTGAACATTTACTTTAAGGCTAGATATGCACTTGGAGCTTCCTCTCAAGAGTTTTCTTTTATGTCTATGTATATGTGTATGTATGTAGGTGTGTTTTTAACCCACATTGTTACTTTAACACTTCAGTTATGAGGCAAATTTTAGCTGTACATACTGAACTGCAATGGTTTTACTTCTTCTGTCCCAGATTGGAATTTTTTTTTTGCAGGGTTTTTTGTTTTGTTTTGTTTGAAAGAGAGAGGGTTTTTTTAATTTTTTTTTTTTTTTTTTTTTTTTTTTTTTTTTTTTTTTTTTTTTTTTTTTTTTATTTGTGGGGTTTTTTTTTTTTTTTTTTTTTTTTTTTTTTTTTTTTTTTAGTAACAGGAAGAAGTTGTGGTTTGATTTGTTAGGTTTGTTTCGAATGATAAAGCTTTTTCACCCTCCTTCTTAAAAACAGGACCTGAAGTCTGTATCTTTAAAAAAATGTTTCAAGTCTAACCATGTCTTTGTATAATAATAATGGGTATTATGTAATTGTACATGAAAAAAAAAAAAGCTCGACCCATGAACAAGTGCAGTGATTGTTGCATTTAGGACTCCCAAGCTGGTAGTATCTGGTGATGTTGTTGTTGGATTAAGTGGATCTGAGGTAACTGTAGGCTACATCTGGGAACCGCTGCCTAATATTCTGAGCCTGTGATGTGTAGACCAGAAGCCTTTCAGAAAGGGCCTTCGATGCTGACTTTTAATCTTATCTCTAAAAGAGAACATGCATATAATCACAGAGATAGACTAACAGGACTGAGAGGCACTTGTCATATAACTTTAAATATACCACAATTTTTGAAACCTCATTTTGACATTTCCTTTTTTTTTTTTTTTAGATTTTAATTTATTTGTCAGAGAGAGAGCATGAGCAAGGGGAGAGGCAGAGGGAGAAGCAGACTCCCCACTGAGCAGGGAGCCTGATGCGGGGCTCCATCCTAGGACCCTGGGATCATGACCTAAGCCAGAGGCAGACACTTCACTGACCGAGCCACCCAAGCGCCCCCATTTTGACATTTCTATGTTTTTCAATAAGTATAAGAAACTGAAACAAACAAAACAGTTGTCCCAGACATCCCCCTTCCTCCAACAGGTCCAGTTCTGAGTTCCTGTAGAAAGAGTCTCGTAACTTACCCACAGCAATGGGCCACTGGGGGAGGGAGCATGTGGTCTTGTTTCCAGGGCAGATAGAAGAGTTAACTTATGAAAAAAAATGGTGTGGGACTATACCATTTTTGACTTTAAATGATACCCTGCCATTCCTAAATGAGCAAAACTTGTGCTAGTTCAGCAGCAAGTAATATCGAAAGCGTGGTTTCCTGCTCCATCTTTCTTGAAGCAAGTGTCGCCCCTTTATCTTCAAAAAGTCACCATCATTTGTGTATCCTGATCCATTCTCTGGTGCATGAACTATTTGGTTTTTGGATTTGCTCCTTATAACTGTCCAGAAAAATTTCCTTAGGAGTTCAAAATCAAAACACAAAATGATGATCACTTCTTTCGCTTTTGAGAAGAGGAAGTAATGGTTTGTCTTACAACACAAGGCACACCCTGCGATGTTTACTGCTTCATTATTCTTTGTGAAGCTTCCTATTTTGGCTTTATCTTTTAACCCCAAAACAAAGTGTGAATAAGAGAGAAGCTCAGGGACGCCTGGGTGGCTCAGTTGGTTAAGTGGCTGCTTTCAGCTCAGGTTATGATCCCAGGGTCCTGGGATTGAATCCCACATCGGGCTCCTTGCTCGGCAGGGAGCCTGCTTCTCCCTCTGCCTCTGCCTGCCACTCTGTCTGCCGGCACTCTCTCTCTCTCTCTCTCTCTCCCTCTGACAAACAAATAAAATCTTAAAAAAAAAAAAAGAGAAGCTCAGTGTTCTTGTGGAATAGGACTCAAGCTTTTAATTAACCTCCCTTTCTCCTTCACTAGCTCTTTGGTTTTCTGTGTGAATGCTCTGTACATGTCCTCTCCCTTCTAGAAAGCCTCATAAAACCGTGTGTCTCTTCTTGGGACTCCTACAGCATAGCATGGGACAGCCTTGGCTCAGGTCCTCAGCATCTAACCTTCCAATCGGGCTACTTAACAGTTGCTGAAGGGATTGTGCATACTGAAAATGTGCCGTGCGCGGTAACCCTGTTTCCATGGTCCACGATTTCGCAGCACCTATTTCAGTTATATTCATTTTTACATTTTATCTCTGTGCTTCTCTGATTAATTTCTATCTCGCTCACCAGTCTGTGAGCGCCCCTGGGGCCAGACACCTGGTCTGGTTTTGCTCACCAGTGAATCTATCTCCTGCCCGTAGCGGAGGGTGCTGACTCACAACCACTAAATTGTCTCCTTGCCTTCCAATTCACACCCTTTCCAAAACATTCCACTCATTATCGCCAACACCTTTACAAGCTCAGATAACTCTTTAAAGCAAAAAAAAAAAAAAAAAAGTAATGGTTTCCAATTCCTGTAGATTAAAAATCTAAATTCCAGGCTACAACCTGCTTTTAAAGGCTTATCTCAATGTTGGTAGAGAACAACATTGCTTTTTATTTAGGTTTATTTTACTTTACTCTGTATGATACAGAGCTCGTTATTCCCTGCCTTGATTTCTCTTTATATTGTAAATTGCTTGCCTCTTTGTAAATTATTGCTCCTCATAAAACAGCTCAGTAAATATTTGCTTAATTGACTTAGTATTATGGAGATACACATTTCCAGAATTACTATACTTGATAGGTCTGTTGTTCTTCCTACACCAGGAATTTAGACGTTTTATAAATATTCTTTGTCTGTATTATGTAGACTGAGAATATATTTTATTCTATTTTATTTTTATTTATAGCTGTCAATCACATTGCCTGATATTGATATAATCCCACATTAACAAATCCTTGAATATTTGTTTAATCTGTTAAACTTTGCTATCTCCTTCAGCCCTTTCCAACCCGTTATTTAGATTAATTCGTGTTTTAGGTTTAAATTCGCACGAGACTTTCGCATTTGTCTCTATTGCATTTTCTTACTTTCCTACTCACTCTCCCTTTCTTTTCTAAAGGTCAAAGTTTGTCTGATAATTTCTATCAGAACTCAGTTACAGTGTCTTTTCGTTGCTTCCCTGTGTATAATGTTTTAGCTGATTGAAAAGATTTGGAATGTTTTCAAGATACTAGAGACTAAAAAACTTGAGCAGACCGCAGAATCTGTACAGATTCAGCACAGTGCCCTGTGTTTTTTGTTACCTAGGGAAGCTCTGCCACATTTTAAGTGCAGGGCTTTGAGAAGATGGCCTGAAATTAAGTCTTGAATGTTAATGCCATCTCTATTCTAAAACTCCCAAGATCCTTTACAATATATTTTAAAATAAGTATGTGGACTGTTCTTTGCAAAACTGTAGTAGCAGAAAACTGGCAACATTCCATATATTTATAATTTGGGGGTTGTTTGACTGGCTTGTGGTCCATTCACACAGAGGGCCATGCAGGTGTGCAATAGCATGAAGGTAATCTCTGTACGGTATTCTGGAATTCCTCGGGGTATGTTATTAAGTCTACATGCATGGGTTTTCTTCCAAATTATATGGAGAGTGGAGGGGTAAGTGGAAGGGTTCAGACAAAACAAACTGCCCATGAATTATTATTTATTGGAGCTGGTGGATGGATACTTGAGGATTCATTATGCCATTCTGTTATTTTTGTTTATATTTGAAATATTTCTTAAAGCAAAAGCTGACATTAACAGGTATGGTCTAATGTTCTGAGGGAAAAATTTTTCTGAGATAGTCATTAACAGGTTTTCATCCATGAAATGGTTGAACCAACATATTGTAGCTCATAAACATCAACAAATCTAGATATGTAATCAAACCTTTACAGCTCCTCGAAGATTTAAATGACAACTGTGACTAATTGCCAAAATTGAATTGTTGTGATGCCTTGATGCCTTAACAACAACAGGTTCTTTTAACACTGCTTTATGGCACTGAAAACAGTATGTGGGTATTAGAGTGGGAGTCCAAATGATATCAATGGCTATTAATATCATATGAAGAAAGACAACCAAATGAAGCCAAAACAAAAGAAAACAGACAACCAGACATTTAGTGCCTCCTGAGGGAAGTACATGCTACCACCTGTGAAGTATTTTTGCAGCAGGAAGAGGAAAATAAGCACATGTTTAATTTATGTCTGTGGTAGAGAATTAGAGATAGTAGAATGGAAGCTAAAATCCATGGGTGTGATCCCATTTAATTTGTGTCTATTCTTTATGAAACAGAAAAATTACTGTGACCCCCATTTTAGAGAGGAGGAAAGAAAACAATGAATAAATGGTATGCCTATGGCCACTTGACAAATAAATTTAGGAGCCAGAGCCTACCATGCCTTCCAGATTCATATTACAGAACATGCTTTCCCTATTAAAAGAATGGGGATCCCATCATCAAGGAGCAGTTAATCTGATAAGATAGACATGAGAGATGAGAGATATTTAACAGAAGATCCGGACCTTTAATTTATGACAGTTTGATGTATGTTCTCTGGCAAGAGAAAAGTGCAAGTTTACTCTTCTGTTAAGTGCAGATTCACATGGGTCAGAGATCAAAAGAGCAAAAAATTAGATTGGCTTTTTTTTTAATGCAATTGAGTCTCCTTACCAGCTCTCTGAGAAGCAATGATCCCAATGCCACCAAAATGGGCCAGGAGAGACCTTGCAGGCCAAGACAGGTCCTTTTAGACCAAGACAGGTCGCCTTGAATATGTGGGCAAATCAATGGCCAGCTCCATGACTTGCGCAGTCATGCAAGGACCCGTCCTCCCAAAGGCTTGAGCATGGTTTAATGCTCTGGGGTCACCATCTTGATATCCTTAATTTTATTCTTGAGCTGATGTTTTGTAAGTGAAGCCCGACAGGACAATTAAGCATGCACACCGGCAGCAGATACATAGCTGAGGGCCCAGGCAGGACCTGCAAGCATAGGCTTGCGCTGCGGCCCTAGCAGGAACACAGGCATCGAGCAATTAAGCTTTTGGGCAGGTGCACAGGTACAAGGTGCATGCCTGAGGCAGTGTCAGCCACCATGCGGTGTTGGTTTTTAGTTTCTCAAAAATAATTTGAATTAACTTTGTGTTACATTGTAAGGGTGAATGTTATTTTTTTTCCCACCCAATCAATGAGTAGTAATTGAGTGCTAACTATAATGCTCAGTAAATGCAATTAGGTTTCTGCTCTCATGGAGCTTACATTCTAGTTATATCATTATTTTCCAATTAATGCAACAATAGCTTTTTTAAAATTAGAGTTATTGATTTGAGTGTAGCAATGGAGACTATCTTTATAACCGAGAAGCCTTCATAATAATTTAGCTGCAGCTGAGTGGACTGACCTATAATTTCATTGGAGAGTAGCTTACTCCAGTTAATTTTTGCTTGCTTTTATTATTTCCCACTAATTTGAAATTATAGGTTACACCATCCCTAAGCAGCTGAATCTGGAATGATTTTATTTTAGAATTGTGAAAAATGGAAGACAGTGACACAGACACAGAACAAGAAGAGGAAGAGGAGACAGAGGAAAAGGATCAAGAGGACCCCATTTATGCTGTAGCACCCACAATTAATATCCAAGATGAGCGGTGTGTTGATTTATCTACAACTCCAGCCTTCATTTGTCTGCAAGAGGTATGTTTCCCTTCACGTATTACTATACTAAGACCTGAGTCATTATCAGCTTAAAAATCAGGTGAAGCTAATATTATTATCAAGATGACTTATCACATGTAACCTGTAGGCAATACACACAGTTTGAAGCACTTTAAAATAAAATAGTCCCCACCCTCTCTTCTGAAGTCTTATCATAGAATCCTGGACTAACATAGTAGTTCTGACACTTTTATAGCATAATAAATATTTGCATATATGCAGTCATTTAAGTACATTCTATAGGTTGGGAAATGAAATAAAAAAGCAAATTTCTTTCATTATTGACTATACTACATTTACATCCATAAAGTGAAGATAAAAGATCTTAACATACAATGATAGAAAAATCAACATTACCTAGAAAAATGTAGCTAGAGCAGTAGAACATCGAAATATACTGCCTCCTATTAGCAGAGAAGCAAAAAAAAAAAGAAAGAAAAAAAAAGGAAATATGATTTTTGTCTTTATCTATATTTATATATTTAAAACCATGAATCCACATCTCTAGTCTTAATACTTTTAAGTAACCCACTGAGCCACCCAAGTTTCTAAACTACCCTTAACAATTGTATCAAATAAAAATAAGGCTAAAGTAGAATTCATTTCTACTAAATGTGATGCTAATAATAAAAGTTATAGTCAAGATTTTTAAGGTACAGATAAAGAAGTATGAAAGGCTTGTTTTGTAAAGTCAAGGGAGAACTTAGGACGACTTTTCCTGCATATTGATGTTCAATGTAACAATTTATTAAATATCTCAAGAATCTCTAGTATACATGTATGCAAAAATTGTATTTATTAATCATTGGGTATGACCAGTCCCTGAGAAGGTGGGTACCTTAGGTTACAGCATCAAAGAACCATCTTATCTACCCTTCAGAGTAGTGTAAAATTACATCGGTAATGAAATCAGTAATTTCACTCGAAGACAGCTGTCCCTCAAGCCAACAAAACCTTGCCGAATGATTATTGGTGTCAAACAACTTTATTTCCATACAAAACACCATTGAAATTAATCCTATTGGCATCTATAGCTTTATTTGCTAATTCTTTCAACATTCCTCTTAGATTTATGAGTCCAAACAAAATTTTTGACCTACTTTATATAAGCTTCCCTCCTTTGGCTATCTAAACAGAAGCTGTATTTGCCAAGTCGTAAGAGCTCAGATGGCAACTGAAAGCAAGCAGTCAGAAATCCACTTCCAAAGGTCTAATGCCTGGCATCACAGGGAAAGAACCAGAAGCTGCTTACACCATTTATTATTAGTGCTGGTCACACAATGGCCTGCACTACCAAAGCACAGAGCGCATGGTCTCATTTAACACTGCCTGTGGAATATGTTCAGTATGGCATTCATGGCACTGTGTGATTGGGCCCAAACGACGTGTGCAGTCTAATAATTCACTTAGCCTCTCATGATCTTCTGTATATGGGGCACTCCTTCACAGGGAATTTCCCCCATTCAGATGCCTAGGAAACTGGCACATTCGCAAAGCACGATGCAAGGTTATGGCTGTCCAGAAATACTCCTAGTCACCCTGCACCTTGAAAGACTGTGCTACCCACACTAAAAGAAATCAAATCAAATATCTGTTTAGGTCATACTTTGAAACCCCTGCATCTGTTCCTCATCTTTTAGAGTCCGGCTCCATTCCCGCGTCCTTGGAGACATTTAGCTAGTGTTTCCTATAATCTCTCAACTGCTCGAGCATTTGTAGACTATACCTGTCATGTGTTACTAGGTTATGAACAGATATTTATTGAATATCTTCTTTTCCTATCATATTGGGCAAGGAAAGTTTAGAATTCTGTACTGATAGATTGTATTAATCAATAAAGTGAACAATTATTGTATTAATCAATAAGAGCTAACAGGGTAGGATCTACACTGTGTTAATTCACACTTTGGGATGAATGTTCCAACTGGTGCTTGGGGACTAAGCCATGTGGTTCCCAGCAATGGACTGAGTGGGTTAATGCGGGACGTCTGCTCCCCAACTCTACCATCGCTGCCCATCTGTGAAGCCCGATGCTCCATAGGTTTTTCTTGTCTTACTGAAAATTTGCTCTATTGTATTTTTATTTAAAAATTTTTTGTTATCAAAAAAAATATTTTTGTTACATAACATATATACAGTGATGCTCACAAATGATCAGTGTGTAGTTTGGTGAATGTTCACCTATTCCTATAACCACCCCGTTCAGAACCAAATTCATCATTCTCCTCCCAATCCTAATTCTCCTTCTGTGTTCTCTTTGTCAGTTTGAGAGTTAAATACTTCTTCTCAATATCTCTCAAATTTATCTGTACTCCATTCCTGCCATATTCCCACGTAGATCACAATATGTCTCCTCAACACTCTTCCTAGTCATTGCTCCCACCAAAGTGAACCAGAATTCTGATTTATCACTACACATCAGTTTTGCCTCTTCTGAGATATCACATAGATGGAATCATACAGTATGCATTTCTTTGTGTCTGGTTTCTTTGCTCACCATTATGTCTTTGAAATTCATCACAGCACAGTGTATGGCAGTAGTTCATTCTTTTTTTTTTTTTAAGATTTTATTTATTTGACAGAGAGAGATCACAAGTAGGCAGAGAGGCAGGCAGAGAGAGAGGAGGAAGCAGGCTCCCTGCCCAGCAGAGAGCCCGATGTGGGACTCGATCCCAGGACCCCGAGACTATGACCTGAGCTGAAGGCAGAGGCCCAACCACTGAGCCACCCAGGCACCCCAGTAGTTCATTCTTTATTACTGTTCTATAGTGTTCTTATATGTAAATAGGCCCTAATTTGCTTGTCCATTCTATTCTGTTTAGAGATTGGGGCTGTTTCCTCCTTTGGATGATTATAAAGTTCCATGGTCATTCTTGTACATGACTTATGGATTCATTTATTTGGGGTGTATAACTAAGAGTGGGGTTACTGTCTCACAGTCTAGGTTTACATTCACCTTTAGTAGATAACTTCAGATAGTTTTCCAAAGAGATTATATACCAACGTACTCTCTGAGGGACCATTTATAACTCTTGTTGTCCAACACAGTGGCAAGGATTATGTGTTATTTTATTTGTATCCAGTACAGCACCTGGCTCAAGACCTTGCACAGAGACCAGCAGTAAATATGTAGCATGAGAAAATTATTTTTTTCAACAAAGAGTTTGTGTGTCTCTCTGTTCAAAGCATCATACTAGATGCTGTTGAACATAACACAAGTTATAGCTTTCATGATATTCTTCAAGTTAGGATTTCTATTTCTGTCTGTACAGGGTTATGTAAAGTACCACTGATTTGTAAGTAGGACCTCAGGTGTCAAGTGTCAGTGTGTCAGGTGTCAAAAGTTTTCCAAGACTTGGAAGCCATAAAGCCATTCTTGTCTTAATAAGGTCCAAAATCCAAACATGCAATTATCTTGCCTAAGCCTTTTGGCTTTTTGTTTTTCACCAAGAACATTCCTTCTCTTCATTTCCTGAAAATAATTCTTGTGCCAATCATAGTTAAGTCTTTGACCTATGAAGAGTGAACGTAGCACAGGAGCATTTGGGAGGCACGAGGAGGCAATGTGAACATTGGAGGGAAACACTAAGGACGTAGAAGTGTGCATCAATATAGAATGTGAAATTCTGTAAAAGTACTTTTACTTTTCAAGTTCAAGTCATGTGGGTAAGGAGATGAAGATGGACTAGGCTTGCCGATGCGTGACCTTTTCACTGAAACAGGTTATGTATAAAACTATGAACTGCTGGACTTCTTACAAAATGTATAATAAATATATTTGCATCCAAGTGTTAGTGGCGTGTCAGATTTGGAAGCCATTGAGATATCAAGAGGTTTTTGAAGAGCCATGGGAAACTTTAAGTCTCAATCCAGATATTGATTCAGTGCCCATTATGTGCAAGCTCTATGCTAGGAGATGTTTATTATAGTTACCATTAAAATCAATAAATCAAATTTATCCCTTCAGCTCCTGCTTTGTTTTGAGTGCCTTTTGTATGCAGCAAAGCACCAGACACAATAGGCATCCCTAGGCATAAAGCATATAAAAGGTCACTATTCTCTAGAAGCTTAATTTGGGAAAAAGAAACCTGAAATAATAAATATCAACAAAAGGCAACATTTAATTGTGAACCTGTCAGAGTTGTCAGAATTGAATGCAAGGAACAACCACTATAGGAATGAGATGATCTGGAAAAAGCTTTTTGGAGGAGTAGGACATGAAAGGGGATATTTCAGCCAAATCCACAGTGTCCACTATGAACCTACTTTTCTGTCCTTAAGCTTTGCTGACACCCATACACGTACGTACTGAGAATATCTTTACCAGATGACCCGAGGGTACCTCAAGCTATACACGCTCAGAACTCAATTCATTCTACTTCTCCTAAACCTTTTGTCCTATATTCTATTAGTTGGTTCTCTTAAATACCTACTGAATTTGTCTCTGTTCTATTCCTGCCATATCATCAATTAGAATGCCATTTTGGTGATCAAGGTAAGATAAAAGGAGAGACCGAATCAAGGTAGTGGCAATGGGAAAAGGGACAGAATACATATAGGTGAGATATTAAGGAAATAGAAAATGCTGGACTTAGTGTCTGAATGGACAGAAGGAGGGAGGGGAGTGAGGAAGAAGAAAGAGTCTGAACTGATGCTTAGATTTCTGATTTAGGAAAGTAGTCAGATTATGGTATTCTAAGTGACAGAGAATTCAGAAGAGGGAACGGGTCTAATCTTGGTCCTTGGGCTGGATATATAGACATAAGAGTTTCTTAATAGACTGCTTTCTGTAAGGTTTGCAGGTTGCTTTTTTATGTATATTTAACAGCACTTCAACCACTGTGTTTATAAAAAACATTGTTGCCATCATTTACTTAAGTCCCTACTTTTACTGGGATAGTCACATGTTCAAAAGATACCTTCTTATTCTTTATACCTTTCATTCTCCTAAGGCTGGTAACAGATTAAATAACTTTAGAAATTTTTAATAAAAATTTTTGATTGTTACTGAAAATATTAGTGATTTTCTGATACTACTAAAGCTTCCTTCATTTTCTAAGTTTGCCCGCTTATAGGAACTGAGGAGTGTCTTGGGTTAATCTGTAATGAAATTTAAAATGTTTTTCAAGAGTGAAAGTGACTTCTATTTCTTTCATACATGAATTAATCAAGTAATTGTTTACAATACTGAAAATATAAGATCCTCACCCTCAAGGAGCTGAGAGTCAATGTAGTTTTAAGTGGTAATTTAATTCCCATAGTGATTCCCTAAGGAATAGGAATTTTAAGATATTATTTTATCTTAAAGTTCTGAAAGGTTGAGACTTGCCCTGAGCTGAGCAGCTGGACAATTACAGAGGAATCCTGTCTCCAACCAAGGAATCCTGTCTCCTACCTTAGTGCAAATTTCATCTGACTTTCTTCACTGGGCATTTATACATTTAAACACTACTATTTTAGGATTTTACAAATTGACTTTTTAAGTAAACTGTATATTAAAAGAAAAAAATAAAGGTAAATATTTAATGTTCTATTTAAATATTTCCCCTTAGCTTCCCTATCCTTTTCTTAGTTATCACACTTCATTAATAGCTGTATGTGGAGGATAAGCATTAAAAAAAACTACTCAATGTCTTTTTAAAATCTCTACAAGTCTTGCTGTTGTTGGCCTGTTTTCACTTGTCCTTTAGACATCCAGGCAGCCTGGCGAGAATAATTTTTCAAGATTTTTTTTGGCTGTCAAGAAACTTTAAACAGACTGATAACTTATTAAACAATACAAAGGGGTTCCATTTTTTCCATAAAGTTTTTTGGTTTGGGGTGGGGTTTTTTGTTGTTGTTGTTTTTTACCTCTGACAGTAAGGTGGAAATTTAAAAATCTTTCCAGTATGGAAGAAGACTTTGGAACATGCTTGGAATGCACTTAAACATTTGTGGTTTTGACATGGCTAATAATCTATTTACAAAGATTAAAGTTTTATATTAGGATTATAAGACTACAAGCCACATTCCACTTTGCAAAGTAGATTAACACCCCTAAATTCAATCAGTAAAACCATATACCGCAGAAGAGTCTGGGGAAGAGAAAAGAAAGTTCCATGTTAGGATATCCTTATACTTGGCACTTTTGAAATGAAAAACATGAAGGTTGATTCTGGCCAGCAATCCAGGGTGTTGTCAGAAAAACTCTATCTGAACATGTAATCAGTGGCAAGTGGGAGTCAGAAAAGACTTGAAAATCAGGGACAGAGAAGAATTAATGGTTCCTCTGCCTCCTATCTGAGATTATCTTCCTTTACTGATTCTAAAATCTTTACTGCGCATTGAGCGCATACCAGACTCAGGCCCGAGAATCAGAGGAAAATGTCAAAAAGGCCCTACCCTCCAACAGCTCATCTGTCCCTTCCTCTGTGTGGTTAATTGTCCTTAATTTCCCTTTCTCTTTTTTGATGCTTTTACAGACATAATGGGGACCTAGTTTATGTGTGCGCATGCCTGTGTTTATTTTTCATTACATATTGAATAACATTTTAATAACCTTTGTATTTTTCATTGATTCTTTAGCTAAACTGTTACAGCAAGTTGGTTAAATATTAAAAATAATAATCTGAAGGGACTTCTGGGTGGCTCAGTCGGTTAAGTCTCTGCCTCTTAATCGCCTCTTAATCTCAGCTCAGGTCTTGATCTCTGGGTTATGGTTCAAGCCCCATGCTGGAGCCTACTTTAAAAAAAAAATCTAAATTCAGATGATTTTTTTTAATTGTCACTGTGAACAGATGTTGCTTTTTAAAATAAGGATTAGGAAGAAATACTTAATCGTATTATTTTTTCCTTTGAGAAAGTTCTTGAGAGAGAAAGTAAGCTGACTTTTGAAAGCTTGTGGCTCACAGTAGAGAACATGCATTTTGTGAAACTGTAGCTTCAGTAACCCAAGAACTATTTGAATATACATTTGCCCTTGAACAACATGGGGATTAGGGGTGCCAATCCCCCTGCACAGTTAAAAATCCACATATAACTTTTGACTCCTCCCCAGAACTTAACTACTAAAAGCCTACTCTTGGCCATAGTAATAACATAAATAGTAGATGAATGTATATTTTGCATCTTATATATATTGTACACTGCATTCTTATAATAAAGTCAGCTAGAGAAAAAACGTTATTAAGGAAATCATAAGGAAGAAAAAAATACATTTACAGTACTGTACTATGTTTCAGTATTGAAAAAAACCCCATGTATAAGTGGATCCATGCAGTTCAAACTGGTGTTGTTCCATCCATGTTGCAGGATGTGACAGGATTTCTGTCTGTTTTAAAACTGAATAATAATATCCCATTGTATGTATATACCATATTTTGTTTATCCATTTATCTGTCTATGGACACTTGGGTGATTTCCACCTGTTAGCTATTATAAATAATGTTGCTATGAACAAGGTATACAAATATCTCTTTAAGACCCACCCTTTCAGGGGTGCCTAGGTGGCTCAGTCATTAAGTGTCTGCCTTCAGCACAGGTCATGATCTCAGGGTCCTGGGATCGAGCCCCCAGTCCGGCTCCCTGCTCAGCGGGAAGCCTGCCTCTCCCTCTCCCTCTCCCCCTCCCCCTGCTTATGTTTCCTCTCTCGCTCTGTGTCAAATAAATAAATAAAATTTTTTTAAAAAAGATCCAAACTTTCAATTCTTCTAAGTATATACCCACAAGTAGAATTGCCAGATCATGAATTTGTATATTCTGAAATTTCACTGCTATTGCTAAACTCCTCTCCATAGAGGCTGTAATAATTTATGCTCCCAGGAACAAGAAATGAGTGTGACTTTGCTCAGACTAACACTGTGCACTATCTAACTTTTTGAACTTTGTCACTCTGATGAAAGGAAAATGTTATCTCATCATAGTTCTCACTTACATTTACCTTAAAATGCATGGAGTGGAGCTTCTTTTCATATGTTTAAGACTGTTTTAAAAATAAAGTGTGTTAATAGAAAATGTCATGTATAGGAAGGCAAACAGATCAGGACGCAGCTGCCATTGAAAAATAGTTTATCACTCACAGTTCCTAAGAAAAGGGGCCATGCCATGCCATGAGGGGAACACGGGTAAGCACTGGGAACAGTCAGGAACAGTCAGGGAGGAGGAACTGGGCAAGAGTCTTTATTGTGATTTTCTTGGGAAGGAATGGTTGAAGCAGGGTAGGCAGGCTTGGGATTGGTTAGCAGGAATAAGTTCAGTGAGCTCTGGGGCATAGGGGCTGTCCCTAGTGATTTGGCACTTGGTTCTGGAGTGATTAGGGTAAGTGTATAGTGGCCTGAATGTGAGAGCCTAATAAGGAGAGAGTTTAGAGTGTGGACTCTGGATTGGTTGGTTTGCATTTGAAAAGTGTACCTCCAGGAGGAGGACTCCTTTCAAAGTGGGGGAGGAGGACGTGAGGGAGGCAGGAGGCCAACGCAAGGTGACTCAGGCATATTATCCGGTTGTCTGGAAAGAGCTGTATTCAGTCAACATAGGCACATGGAACAGATGTTAAAGCATCAACTCTATAGAAGCAAGATGCATATTTAATACAAAGACCCATCTGTAACTTCTTTTTTTGTGAATTCTGTTCACATCTTTTTTTTCCATTTTTCTATTGTGTAGTGTTTTTCTTACAGATTCACAGAAACTCTTTATACATTTAGAAAGGAGGGCTTTGTGTACAATATGCATTGCAAAAATGTCTCCATTTGTTGGATTTCTTTAGAGTTTGCTGAAGGTGGCCTTTCTTGACATGGAAATTTGTTTTTTATTGTACTTTGCTTTTACAGCTTTAGATTCTGTGTCATACCTTAAGAAGACCTTTGTTACTCTGAGGTCATAAATGTGTGGCCTGTATTTTCTCCCAGTACATTGATAGTTTGAGTCATCATACTGTAACCTTTGTTACATCCAGCATTTATGTTGCAGTAAGGGCAAACAGAAAGGAGATGCCAGCAGCAAGCTTAGAACCTAATGCCACATCCAATATCTCCCCAGCCCATCCATACCCGACAGAGGCGAACAGGATACCTCCAAGATCTGAAATAAGGAGGTGCAAGAATTACCTGACATCAAGTCTCAGATGAAGAGGAGGAGAGGCTTTGCTGTCTGAAAAGACGACATCTAAGAATGGACAGGCTCAAAATATCTCAAATCCTAATGGCTTGGAAAGAAAATCTCTGATCGGCCAGGGGTCGGGGGGATGGTTCAGGGGAAATGGGTCTTAGTTCTAGCTCCACGTGTACTAGCCATGCAACCTTGAAAAAGTCATTTGTGTTCTCTGAATCTCTTTTCATATTAAGAGTACACTTCTCGCTCAACATCACTCAGCATCAGGGAAATATAAATCAAAACCACAGTGAGATACCACCTCACACCAGTCAGAATGGCTAAAATTAACCAGTCGGGAAAGGACAGATGTTGGTGAGGATGCGGAGAAAGGGGAACCCTCCTACACTGTTGGTGTACACACAAGCTGGTGCAACCACTCTGGAAAACAGCATGGAGGTTCCTCAAAAAGTTGAAAATAGAGCTACCTTATGACCCAGCAATCACACTACTGGATTTTTACGCTAAAGATACATATAAATATAGTGATCCAAAGGGGCACGTGCACCTGAATGTTTATAGCAGCAATGTCCACAATAGCCAAACTATGGAAAGAACCTAGATATCCATCAACAGATGAATGGATAAAGAAGTGGTGTATATATACAATGGAATACTACACAGCCATCAAAAAAATGAAATCTTGCCATTTGCAATGACATGGCTGGAACTAGAGGGTATTATGCTGAGCGAAATAAGTCAATCAGAGAAAGACAATTATCATATGATCTCTCTGATATGAGGAATTTGAGAGGCAGAGTGGGGGTTTGGGGGGTAGGGAAAGAAAAAATGAAACAAGATGGGATCAGGAGGGAGACAAACCATAAGAGACTCTTAAGCTCAGGAAACAAATTGAGGGCTGCTGGGCGGTGGGGGGTAGGGATAGGATGGTTGAGTGATGGACACTGGGGAGGGTATGTGCTATGGTGAGTGCTGTGAAATGTGTAAGACTAATGATTCACAGACCTGTACCCCTGGGGCAAATAATACATTATATGTTAATTAAAAAAACAAAGAGAAGAGTTAAGATATGAAAAAAAAAACAAAGAGTACACTTCTCAACTTATTATCCTTCAGGGGTACCTCAGTGTCTACCATGGTGATTTTCACCCTGTTTTTAAACTGCTTCTATCACTTTTTTCTAGTGGGAATCTTACCCAAAAGCACTGTAGGTAAAACAGATTTGGATGTGGTGGGCGCAGAGGAGAAGGATGAAGAAGGGAAGGTCCCCTGTGTGCTCCCTTCACGTCTCCTGTCACCCCCAGCACCACGGGGGAAACCCATGTCTGTACAGATAGTTTGTGAACAGAGTAAAACTGAGCTCTCTCCCACCTTAAAATCCATCCCTGCACAGCCAAAAGGAAACACAGATCTGCCTCCAGAAAGCCTTGGAAAGCAATTTGATTATACTGAAGGTTCCTTCAGGAGCAGAGGAGGGAGTTCTACAGCAGGCACATCATGCAACAAAACTTCCTAAAATTCCTTGTCACAGCAGATGCCTCTCCCACACACCTCTTACCCTCTTTAAAAACTCCTCCAGAAACTGTTTTTCCACCCCCCAAGTTGGTTTTTTTTTCTCTGTATCTCTATTCATCTTCTCCTTGACATCTTGACCATTTCATTATTTTGTAAAACGGTCTTCAGAGTTCCTTCCAATTTTCCTTCCAACCCAGTATCCCACCATCACCTCACAGACCCAGACACGGAACTGAGCAATCAGTAGGTGACAGGGGAAATAGTAGATACTTAGATTTGTATTTTTCCTTCCCTTAGATTTTCTGGCCTAAGATTGTCCCCTCTTTGACTTTACAGACAAATCCCTTTACAGTCTGCACCATTCCTCTCTTCTTTTTGCTTCTGACCCCGGCCACAGAACCCATGCTCCGGCCAAATTAGACACATTATTGTTTTCCAAACTAGCTCCTGGTTTCTCAACACACAGATGCCTTTGCTCCTCCTATACCCAGCCCAGAAGCGCGCTCCTTCACATTTCTGTGCTTCAATATTCTGCTCATCTTTCAAGGACTTTTCAGATCCTGCCTTTTTCTTGAAGCATCCCACTTCCTGAAAAAGTGAGATCACTGTTGCTGCTGTCTATTCCCTGCTTGTACCTTATGCTACTTACTCTTCTCTGTCCTGTTTTTTTAAACTAAGCTATAGTTTTAGGAACTTTGGGAGCAGGAAGCCTATGGTATTCGTCTTGATATTCTATGAAAACTCTCCATTAGCTACCATCCTGTGCGTAGCCATGCCATTTTCAAAAGAACACACGTGCATAGTAATTAGTAAAGCCTTCCACCAAAAAAAAAAAAAAAAAAAAAAAAAATCACACTACTGAACCACCATTTTACAAAGTGTACTTAAAAAGGAGAAATTTCTTCTGAGTTTCTGAATGCATTTAACCACATCAAGTCCACCTGAAACCTCAGAGATTTTAAACGTTATTTTTGCTGTCTGAGGCCCCCCCACCAAGGAATATGCAATAGGGAGGAAAATGATTTTCAAGTACTTTTTTGAAAACAAAACCTCTACTTCAAGTGAAACTTAAGGTGGATCCCCAGGATATAAAATGGAAGCACAACTGTTCTAGGTGAACAGTGTTTCATGCATCACACATTCTCCTGGTTTCCTCCTACCCGGCCTCCTTTGGCATTCATAAATACATCTGCAGAACCTTAGGGACACAGTTTGAGAAGCTCTACTCTAGTAGTTCAGCATGTGAAACCCCAACTCTGTATTCGTCATACAAGCATCATTCTTCCTGTCCATCTTGCATAGCTACCCATCGTATCAGAGCCTCTCTAGATTTGTGATCGTTGACTTGATCAGATAAAGACAACATTTTTATGTGAATATAAGACAGAAATAAAAGTCTCCATCACATTTGTTTGTGAGTGATGTTTACATTTTTAAATCATTATTTCATATTATAAATGAAAATAAACTTTGGCATTTACATGAGAAATCTTTTGGCTTCCTTAAAGAGATGGAAAAACATTCCATCCTCCTGGATTGGAAGAATAAACATTGTGAAAGTGTCTATGCTGCCCAGAGCAATCTACACTTTCATTGCAATCCCGATCAAAATATCATTGACATCTTTCACAGAGCTGGAATAAACAATACTAAAATTTTTATGGAACCAGAAAAGACCTGAATTGCCAGGGGATTGTTGAAAAAGAAAACCAAAGCTGAGGTCATCACAATGCCTGACTTCAAGCTATATTGTAAAGCTGTGATCATCAAGGCAGATGGTACTGGCACAAAAACAGACACATAGATCAATGGAACAGAATAGAGAGCCCAGAAATAGACCCTCAACTCTATGGTCAACTAATCTTTGAGAAATCAGGAAAGAATATCCAATGGAAAAAAAGACAAGTCTCTTCAATAAATGGTGCTGGGAAAATTGGAGAGCCACATGCGGAAGAATGAAACTGGACCACTCTCTTATACCACACACAAAGATAACTCAAAATGGATGAAAGAACTAAATGTGAGACAGGAATCCATCAAAATCCTAGAGGAGAACACAGTTAGGTATAATCCTTCGACATCGGCACAGCTACCTCTTTCAAGACATGTCTCTAAAGGCAAGGGAAACAAGCAAAAATGAACTTTTGGGACATCATCAAGATAAATGGCTTCCAAAGAACTTACAAAGATTTGTGCTTAAGCAGAATGTTTTCATCAGTGAATTCTGCCATGTAACCATGGAAGTAAAATAGTTTTTGGAGAGCACAGAATGCTTGTTTGGCCTTTTCTGTCAGAGCTGTTATAAATTCTGACTTAGCTGTAGGAAGAAAATAATTTTTAACTACTAGGTTAAGTAGGGACATTAACACACTTGAAAATGTATTAATTTTTAAAATATCTTCTGTCAGCAGAATGTTTGGTTTGTTTGGTTAATTGTTTGGTTAAAAAAAAATATGCCTCACCTTAAGTTGAGATTTAATTGGAATCAGTTTCTACTTTTAAAATTCACACAGAAAGCCAGAGCAGGGGTGATACTGTGATTTACTTTTTTTTTTTTTTAAGATTTTATTTATTTATTTGAGACAGAGAGAGATAGCAAGAGTGGGGTTAGGTGCAGAGGGAGAGAGAGAAGCAGTCTCCTGGCTGAGCAGGGAACCCAATGTAGGGCTCGATCCCAGGACCCCGGGATCATGACCTGAGCTGAAGGCAGCCACATAACTAACTGAGCCACCCAGGCATCCCCGAGATTTACTTCTGTGTGTACTTGACCTTGGAATCATTAGAGGTAATTTGTCATGGAAAATTAGCCCGTTTAATAAGAAATATACCAAGAAAGCCAGGAAAGCTGAAAATGGGTAATGGTCCACATATGATAAACAGTTTGCAGGGAACAAAGGTAGGTTTGTTTGTTTGTTTTTTGGGGAAGACTTAATGAGTGTAAAACATTACCTCCCTATTGCAGCATTAAT
Organism: Mellivora capensis; assembly: GCA_004024625.1. Classification (NCBI taxonomy): domain Eukaryota; kingdom Metazoa; phylum Chordata; class Mammalia; order Carnivora; family Mustelidae; genus Mellivora; species Mellivora capensis. The sequence goes on along the minus strand of PISX010025861.1, from coordinate 3,197 downwards.
CATAGCAGAGAGAACATTGGAAATGCCCCAAGGAAAATGTCCAGCACATGACTGGCACTCAGCAAATGACAGCTGCTTATCATTATTAGTATTCAGAAGCAAGAATCTCTAAACAAAAATTAAAATGGCTTACTTAATTAACTAAAAAAAATGTGATATTATCATTGCTGAATGGAAAATAAATGTAAACAAGTAGTTTTGTGGACCATTCTTTGATAAGCTTTCACAACATAAACACAAGCTATTTGCTTCCTGCAGAAGATGAGAAAACCAATTTCCAGACAAAAACCGAACAAGTTTTCAGAGTCTGAATCATCCCAGATGAGGTGAAACTTTGTATGAAGCCTTTTGTAATCGAAAAGCAATTCATCTTAAATATTATTATCCTTAATTACTTGAGAAAGCCTTGAATGCTAGAGATTAAACTCAAATTTTGAGAGTTGATATAGTTATTATTTGGAAAAAATCATATCCAAAATACTTTGATAAACATAGAGCATCATGCTAGACATATAGTAAGCAAATGATACATTTTTCTATTGAAATAATAAATATAAACATAATATCAGTTATCTTAAGAGGCTAAGACAAAAAGGCCATTTATTTATAAATATGGTTTTTTGGAGGGAATTTCGGAAAGAAGAGTTTATTTCCTCAGAGGTCTCGTGTAGACCTCTCATGAAAATGACTAGTAAAATAATATAGATCTTTTTGAGATACCTTGTAATGTCTACAAAGATGCTGATTGTGAATTTGCTAGATCATGTTTGTAATTTTGGTTTACTCCTGGGACTTTAGGTGTGCAAAATTGCAGAGGCAGAATTAAATATGGACATGGGGACAGTAGGCTGCTGACCTGACAGAGAAGTTGTCAAGGAGTAGAAGGAGCAAAGTGGAAGGAGCCACACTAGGGGGTTCTGGAGGAGAAGAGAGGCAGCAAAGAAGGGACATTTCAAGGAATAACAGCAACATTAATAGCATAGAATTTGTTATAGGGGATTTAAAGAAAACTATCTGAAGTTCTTTTATGGCAATCTATTTTAAATAGCATCACTCAAAATAAGCTAGCTATTGGCCCCATGGTGATTTTGTATTGACTTTTGACTCTATGTGCTGCATATCTATCTTATTTGAATGGACAGGTTTCCTTGTGTATTATAGCATGTGTTACAAATAGCATACATAAACCTGCATGTGTTTCATACATGTATGTCTGTGTGTTTGTGTGTGTGTATACACCTCAAGGGGACCCTACCCATCTACAGATGACGATACTCATTTCCACTTAGACCCTACATTAAGTGGAAATTGCCAGTCAAATTCACTTACAGACATTCTTGCGTATTTTCTAGCTATTTTCACTTTGAAAGCTACTAGATGTATAAGATTTCTATTACTACTAACTGGGATAACTTTTGGAAAAAACAAATTTTAATATCACTGTGTCTAAAAATAAAGAGTAAAACCAGTCTCTGGTTAACTAAAGGTTTATAATCATAGCAAACTAGTACCCTAATGATTTACAATGACTATAACCCAATTACTCAAACTTGGGCTTGATTACTTGGGCTTATAACTTGATTACTCAAAACTTGGGCATTACACTGTTAATAAAGAACATTTTTAGGTCTGTGACCTAGTTCGTATTTCTTTTGCTATATATATATACACACATACATAAACACATCAAATCCAGGGTTCCTGGGGGGCTCAGTCAGTTAAGCATCTGACTCTTGGCTTTGGCTCAAGTTGTGATCTCAGGGTCGTGAGATCGAGCCCCATGTTGGGCTCCACACTGGGCAGGGAGCCTGCTTAAGATTCTCTCTCTGCCTCTGCCCCTCCCCGGCTCATACGCATTCTCTCTCTCTCTCTCTCTCTCATAAATAAATGAATCTTTAAAACAACAACAGCATACAGTACCCTACATGATAACACACGTTGCTGCCTCCCAGAAGATGCAGTATCTGGGGCTTCCATAGATCATTGCTTCCTCCCTTCACCGTGAAGTGACTGCCTAAGTCGCGAGCAGTGATTTCTGGAGTACCGTGTCTAGACTACCATAACCGCTTTAAGACATCTAGGAACCCCTCAAAATAGTGGTGCTGACAGAAGCAGGGAAAAGCACATCTAAATGTAGAATAATCTAGAGAAAGCTGCTGCAGTGGGAATAGATCTCTGCCCTCTCTGTAGGGCAGCAGCTGTGTGACCTCTGAAACGACAGTTACAGGGCGGGTGGGTGGGCGCAACTGTGCTGGTTCCTCCTCATCTCCAGTTGGTCTTCCCTGGAAGTCTTTGCTCCCGGTCCTCTTACTTACTAATGATCCCATCTAGGCTCATTAGATGGATTACCACCTACATTCTAGTATTTCTACTAGAAATCTAATAGAAATGTACTGGTTTCCTTTTAAAAAAAATTGATTTATTCATTTAAGAGACAGAGAGAGAAGGAGCACGAGTAAGGGAGGAGGCAGAGGGAGAAGCAGGCTCCCTGCTGAGCAGGGACCGGATGGGGGGCTGGATCCCAGGACCCCGGGATCATGACCTGAGCCACAGGCTTAACTGTGCTTAACCGACTGAGTCACCCAGATGTCCCTAGAAATGTATTCTGAACACTAGATGTCTTCTCTGAACATCATGCTAATATCTAAATGCCCTCCAGTGGGATGTATTATCAATATCTGAACTTAGAATGTTCAGAACTGCTGACCACCACCCCTTACCCAACCCCCACTACACTTTCCGGACAGGCTATCCCCGCAGCCTTCTCCACCTCAATTAACAGCAGCTCCATCCCTCAGAGTTGCTCAGATCAAAATCTTGTCCTTGTGATACCTCTGCTCTTTTCGCCATCCCCCCGATCTTTGATTGGCAAATTTGGTCAGCTTTACCTTAAGGACCCACTTCACTGCAAGCACCGTGGTGCACATCTCTCTCCAAGATCATTGCAAACACTGTCAGACAAGTCTTCATGCTTCCATCATGTCTCCACTCAACAAGAGTGATCCTTTTAAGATGAGATGAGATCCTATACCTCCTCTGATCAAAACCCTTAGGGCTTTTACCTACTGAGAGTAAAAGGCAGAATTCTTACCATGACTTGTAAGGTCTAGATGGTCTGGCAGCTGCCACCACCCCTTACATAATTCCAACTCCCCAAGTTCTCCCTGATCTCATCTCCTAAACCCCCTCCACCGTCG
>PISX010025860.1:0-25481 GCA_004024625.1 Mellivora capensis | reverse complement strand
GCTAGAACTTGTACAGGAATTTAGTAAAGTGTCAGGATATAAAATCAATGCACAGAAATCAGTTGCATTTCTCTACACCACCAACAAGACAGAAGAAAGAGAAATTAAGGAGTCAATCCCATTTACAATTGCACCCAAAACTATAAGATACCTAGGAATAAACCTAACCAAAGAGGCTAAAAATCTATACTCAGAAAACATTTTCTAACATCTTGAAGGAAATTATTGGTGTAAAGCATTATGTTTTAGTTAGGATTAGATCCAACACAGGGTCATGGAAAACACAAAATAAGCATGTTGTAAGCAAATAAAATTTTGTTATATTTTTTAAGTGAAAGGAATGCAGAAATAACTAAACTGTGACTGGTGTGGCAGCCTCCTTCTTTCTTGTTCCCTTTAGGAGCCTGATGTGGCAAGTCAGGGCTCAAGATGACTGCTTAAGCTCCAGCCATCACATACTAATTTTAGCTAGCATGAAGTACAGGGGATGAAGAAGAGATGCAAGGAGAGGGGGAAGGGCCAGTATGAAGTAGTTTATAAGTTGATTTCTGGGAGTGACCACGTAATACTTCCACTTACATTTTTGTTGGTCAGAACTCTTATAAGAATACATCTTGCTATGAAGAACACTGGAGAATTTGGACCGATTTTGGAAAATCCTAGGTTGCAAAAAGTCCAGCTACATCAGGATTTTATTATTACATTTTATTTTGATACGTTACAATATTTGAATTTGGAGGTGTAGTCTGCCAGTTTTTAGTGACTTACGTTTGCCACTGGTGCCCAGTGGTACCTTTAAAGGTTCTCCAACTCAGCATTCTGTCTGTAAAGTCCATGTTGGGTGACAGTGCATTTTTTTTTCTTTCTTTCTTTCATGAGCTTAAAGAATGAAAAGAACCTTGTAAATGCCCTAGAACCTTCTACCAAGGCCATTTTGGGGGAACACCTGTATGTATTTTTCAGTTGTTTTTGATTGTCTCTTACTTGAAGTGAATAGTACAGTTCAATGAAAAGTCAGACCCTGGGAAGGATTTCTAGGTCCGTGTACTCCCACTGGTAACCTCCTATCACTAATAGACCTATATGCACATAAGATAAAGAGCTGTCCATAAGAGGAAGGGCCTCTTTGAAGCTTTGATTTGTTGGCTTCTTTTCTCCCCAACTAGACCCTTGGTTCTTCTTCCTCTAGATTCATGCTTCCTCTTCCCAGTGCCTTTTCTGGCCTCCCCCATAGTTTTAACTTTGCTGCATCCTTGAGAGAGGAGGTTCAATGCAGCAGTAGGGGACATTGCTTCTTTAATCTGCCTAATCTTTAGAAACTCTTGGGGAACATATTCACAGGGTGTACTCTTGGGTCCCATATCTGAACCACTGAATCAGAATCTCTGGGTATAAAGCTTGTGGGTTAGTTTCCAGAGGTTTTCCAGGGCTCTTAGGCAGCCAGTTTCCTGCTGTGTTTGGGGACCTTTGCACTACAATAAAGGCATTAGACATAAACCCCTCTCTCCCCAGAAGAAAAATGGCATCCACACTAAACATCGATACCTATGAAAGGCTTGAAACTCCAGCCTCATGCCTCACACCTATATGCAAAGCCAAATGAAGCTCAGTCCAGCTAATGGGCTCGGAGGATAAATGATTAGTGTTAATATCAGACACCACGAACAAGGACATAGTAGGTGTCCCATATCTGTATGGGTCAGGGGTGGCTTGGTTTGGGGACAGGGTTTGGAGATGTGCTGATAGGAAAAGAAGAAACAAGGCAGTACATTGTTTCTGTACAAAAATAAATGGAGTTGCTGTAGAAATGCACTGTACTTACCCACTCCCTGTAATATTTCAGCTTTAAATTAAGTTTTGGGTTATCTATTAAATCTGGACTATGTTTACATAATTGTAATTTTATGTATACTTAGGAGTTTAATTTTATAGTTAAGTTTCTCGTTGTGTTCCGCTAAATCAAGAATATCGTGTAATTCTATGAACAGATAAAAATTGGGGGGGGGGGTAAGGGCACACAAACCTGGATTCTGGTAGAGTTGATATTTGAAATTTATCAGAGTTGTAGTTTTTTCCTTAAGTGAAACAGACTACAGATTCATTGTATATGTTCATTCGAAAAGGGGAGAAAATGAGATGGAATTCTACTACTGCTTAAAAATAAGCTGTCCTGGTACCAGGGTTCTAAGGAGGTGTTGTGACATTGTGCAAGTTCATTGCGTAAGACTATTAAAAATAGTCTGTGATTGCCCCACTGGCATACTGGGGGGGAAAAAACCTTAATTCTCTGAAGACCAATGGTTCCACACTCATTAGGACAAAGATTACCTGTCTTCCTCCTGGGTATTTATTTTTGCTTCAGCTTGAGCTCCTGTCTTAGCTTCAGTGACACTTTATAGCACAGACACCTAAAGTTCTGTGGCAGGAGCCAAAGCCCCTATGACTTCTCAGGAAAGGGACAAGTGACATTAGCGAGTGAAGCAGGTCAGGTGTAAGAGGGGACACCACTGCTCAGCTCCAGGTGGGTATATGTGCTCAGTTTTGCCAGATCTTCTGAGTTTTCTTAAAAGTCCCAAATCTGGCCTTTGTCACTGAAATTTCCTGATCTCTCTGTGCTGCTGAGTAATTCAAATGAAATAAAATAAAGAGCATTGGGCGTTCAACACTTTGTGAGCAACATGAAACCTGACTGTGGCGTTGAGGTCAGCTGTTTGCTTTTTCTCAGTCTTATGGTGGAAGGTTTAATTTGATCCCACAGATTAGGTAAGACTCCAGACCACATATTCAACCAGAATGCAGCTGAGTTTTTTTTTCCTCCTATTTATTCATTAGAGAGGGAGAGAGAAAGAGCACAAGCAAGGGGAGGAATAGAGAGAGAGGGAGAACCAGGTTTCCCACTGAGCAGGGAGCCCAATGTAGGGCTTGATCCCAGGACCCTGGGATCACGACCCAATTCAAAGGCAGACCCTTAACCAATTGAGCCATCCAGGCGCTTCCCCTAGGAGGCAGCTGGCTTCTAAAGTGTTACACTATCAGTGGATTTGTTGCTGAGTAGTTGCAACCTGGTGCTGGTGCTTCCGGGGAGCTTTATGTGTGATTTACACTGGGGTCCCATACCAGCCCCTTGTCTTCCAACCTGTCCCAGAGAGATTCTCTGCCCGGACTCCATCCAGTATACCCTTTAGGCCACTGTAGACGCTGACCTTGATGGGGACTTGGCTTTCCCAGTGGGGTGGTGATGAGACACACTGAAAGGCAGATATCTGGTGCCTCATAGGCCCTTTGGTACCTCATAGGCCTTTGCTTCCCCAACCCTAGGTGATGACTATTGGCTGCCCATTGGCTTGCCCCAGTGTTGCCCTGTGTGGTCAGTTGTGGGTGCTGTGGCTTCCCCAGTGACCTTGCCTATCAAGTATTTGCAGTTGTCAAACATGCTTTCCCAATATATTTTGCCTCTTATTTAATCATCTTTTCCCTTGGACACATAATTCTGTTTTTCATTCCTTGTAATTGATGATGCTTTTCTCTTGATGGGTAGACCATTTTCCTTTTGCTTCTGTACTCTTTAACCTTATGATGCAGTGGGGCATGCACACTTTTGCTTATAAGGCTTCCTTTACTTAGAATGTTTGTCTTGCTTCCACCACCTGTGCTGCTGTGGTCAGTTCTACTTTGATTTTCTACAATTGTATGTAATGCCTTCTTCCTTGAATTTTTGAAGGAAGAGGGTCCATCTGAATGTCATTGAGAATTTACTGCTTCATATTTCCTGTCCTGTATTGACACTTAGGAAAAAAGTCTTCAGTGTCTCCTAAATTCTAAGGCTGCACTGGCCAATATGTTAGCTATTATCTTTGACTATTCAAATTTAAATGAATAAAAATTAAATAAAATTAAAAATTCACTTCCTCAGGGACATCAGGCACATTTCAAGTGCTCCCTGGCCCCATGTGGCTGGTAGATCCAGTATTGGACAGTTTTGGACATTTCTATCACCAGAGAAGGTTCTAGAAATTCAGGACCACTCTCCGGTCTTTGAGGGCTTTCACTGGTTTCCTCCACCCCACCCTCAGCTCCAAGTATGCAGTATCCTGTCTGTGGTCATCCCCCTTCTTATTGGGATTGCAGAGGAAGTGGTATGGGGTTGTGGTAAGTGCGTAGAGTGGTGTTTAAGTACCTGGCTTCATGAACTGGAGAGTGAGGTGTGAACCTCTCTTAGCCTCCCGTCCTTCAACAGTAAATATGAATAATCATAATATATAGAATGCATTGTGTTGTTTTGAATACAAGATGAGAGATTTAGTGAAAAGTTCTTCGCATAGCAGTGGCCATGGAGCAGGTGTTCAGTGAACTTTTTTGCACACAGTAGGTGCTCAATGGGCATTACTCCTGAGAGTGCATACCTTTCCATTTTGCTGCACTCATGCTGCAGCGAGGAGCTAGGCAGCCCCGGAATGGCATCAGCTTTACTGAAGATGGGAAGAGCCTTTTCTACCTGCTGGCATGTCTGCCTTACTCCAAAGCAAATGCTCGTCATGGCCATGGAGTTAGGTCTCCCAGATCAGAGCATTTTAAAACATGGGCAGCAAGAGATTAATTTGGTTGTGTGCAATTTCCTTGGTGCTTCTTAATAAAACATGATTTTTATCAGTCACTAATATTTTCAGTTAATGAAAACACACAGGAGTGGCCCTGCGTTTCCCCTGTGGCTTCTGTGAAGTGCTGAAGGTGGTCATTTTTGACAAAACTGTTATAACTCTTAATAAGTGGCTTGACCTTTAAGGCCGGGAAATGAAATCTTAAGGGGTTTTCATCTCAATAAGGTGCCTGTGCCTCTGATGAGATTGGTTTCATCTTTCAGGGCTCTATTTTGAAGAAACCATGAATTCCTTTAGTATAAATGAAGCCGTATCCCTGGCTTTGTCTGAACAGATGCAGGAGAAATCAGCCTTTCGGTCCTGTAATTACTTTCATCAGTTCTCAAAGGCAACAGCCAAATTACAGTTGGGGTAGGGGGCGCTTTGTGGGGGTAGTTTTCCTGCAGGGAAGTTCCTGTTTACTGGAATGGCTGTGCACCCATTTGTCAAGAGCTATTGTTATTCTGATTTGCCACCTTCTATTCCTCAGGATTCTATAAAAAAACATGACATCTTTTAGAGCCTGATTACTTAGGTCATTAACACATTATTCCCCACTGTCCTTTGCTAGAGTTTGAAGGAAGACAAGATAGGGGTGTGTGGGAAGCCATGGAGAGATACCTTCAAATAGCTAAAACTAAAGGTGACCAAGTTGGAAGTTTCTGGAAAAAGGTGATATGTGACAGCACAGTGTGAATTCTACAGACAGTTTTCATCTTCCCATTTTTAAGGCACGATATACATTTAAGTTCCAGAATTTAAGTTGCAGTGAGTGAAAAATATGTTGGCCATTTCTAGCAACTTCAAAAAATAATCTAACACACACACAAAAAATAATCTAACCCAGGATTGTGGATATATAGATGCAAAAATGGGCTTGTAATCCCTTTTCTTATGTGGTTCATAGGGTCCTGGGATTTTCCACTGATCATGTGAAATAGCTGAGTCCCTGGATTTTTCCTATCCAGTGATGTGTCTTTCTACTCATCATTCCTTTGTAGCCAAGGCACAAGGGCACCTGGCTCGGGTTCCAAACAGACCAGGTTCAGCTACTTGATTCTGGCAAAATCCAAAGGCAGAGAAACCAGTAGTGGTAGAACAAGAAAGGAATTTATTTCAGTGAGGCCAACATCTGAAAGATGTCTCAAAAACTATAAGTGCTGAAAATACTTTCCAGGTTTATATAAGGAAAAGGTGGGACAAAGGTGGGTGGGTATATGCAAGTGGGCAGTGAAGATCAAATCAGTCATTGTCTTGGGGTCAGTTACATGGGGATCTCTTGGCTCAGGGCAGTCCTTATTACATGAGGGGATAGTTTGGGTTCCCATCAGGGTATGTTTGCCTACAGGATCTTTTGCCTGAGTTAAGAGAGGATCTAGAAAGAACTTAATCAGTTAGAAAGTACAGACTGAGGTCCTAATGGAGTTAGTCAATGTCCTCTTTCACATCCATTCATCCAGCTGTCTGCTTATCATTTATATTTAAGATATTATATGGGGGGGGTGCACCTGGGTGGTATAGTTGGTTAAGCATCTGCCTTTGGCTCAGGTCATGATCCCAGGGTCCTGGGATTGAGCCCCGCTTGGCATTGGGCTCCCAGCTCAATGGGGAGTCCACTTCTCCTTCTCCTGCTCCCCCTGCTTGTGCTCTCTCACTCTCTCTCTGTCAAATAAACAAATAAAATCTTTTAAAAAATATTCGGAAATTATGTGGATTAAAAAGGTATATATTTGAGAACCTGAGTTTGATATTTTTAAAGAAGTACTTTGGAAAACAGACTCAAATACAGAGAACAAACAGATGGTTTCCAGAGGGGAGGACTCAGGGGGATGGGTGAAATAGGGGATGGGGATGAATAGTGCACTTACCACGATGAGCCCTGAGTAATGTATAGAATTGTTAAATCATGATACTGCACACCTGAAACTAATATAACATTGTACGTTAATTATACTTGAATTAAAAAGCTATTAAAACAAAGAACTGCTTTGGTTTGAAAGAGACTCTGGGATTCTGTGTAGCAGATCAGAGTTCAGGCACTGAACAAGACTCTGAGGCATACTTGAATTTTGTAAGATGAGAGTGCGAGACAGCCAGAGGTGAATTACATATGGAAAACCTAAATTTATAAAATTGTTAATGATTTCTGCTGAAAGGAGAAATTGAACCTGGAAATTAGAAGTTAAGTTGCATAGATTTATGTATTTGCTATTTTATTTGCTTATTACCCAGGTTGCAGTCACAGTGCTGTAGGCACTTTTTCTGATATAATTCTGATAACAATACGGTTAAACCAGTGATCATATCCCCATTTGAGTGATGAGAAAAGAGAGGCAAAAATGTCACTTAACAGAAACATTCAAATCTAGGTTGGAATGATCACAGTCTGGAACTTAATTCTCAAGTTGTTCAGAGTAGAAAGGAAAAGGGTCCAAATATCCAATTCAGTTTTACCACCTGTGTGACTCCTAATTGTCAGTTAACTTTTCCTTGCCTAATTTTTAACACCTACAACAATGGGAATTGTAATACCTGTCTTATTAGACATAATGCACTATTGTGAGGATGTCATGAAATAATGCATATAAAAAATTGTCGGGTAGAGTGCTTTGTGCTATGTAAATGAAAGTTAATGTTCTTTTTAAATAAACTTCTTTAAAGTTTTATTTATTTGAGAGAGAGAGAGAGAGCATGGGGGGGGTAGTTTCAGAGGGAGAAGAAGACTCCCCACTGAGTGGGGAGCCCGATGTGGGATTAGATCCTAGGACTCCAGAATCATGACCTGAGCTGAAGGCAGTCACTTAACAAATTGAGCCACCCAGGCACCTGAAAGTTAATATTCTTATACTTACCTCTATTGCATTTTTAAGAAGATTTATTTATTTATTTGAGAGAGAGAAAGATTGAGAGAGAGAGTGTATGTGTGTGCATGAGGGGCAGAGGGAGAGAGAAGAAAATCTCAAGCTGACTCCTCACTGAGCCCAGAGCCCATCCAGGGCTCGATCCCACAACCCTGAGATCATGACCTGAGCTGAAACCGAGAGTCCAACGCTTAATCTGCTGAGCCACCTAGTCAACCCTCCACTGCATTTTTAAACAGAATCTTTGACAACAGTTTAAGAAATTCTTCTGTCTTAACTAATGTCAGTGACTTGTCAGTTTGTTCCTAAGTGTTTAATGTGTGAGTACTGTGAGTACTGGAGTGGTAGAAATAGAGACAATTACATGAAGCATTTTGAATAATATTATGTTCATAAAATAAAAAGAGAAAGGCTGGCTAAAACCCAGTATTTTAACCAACCAGACCAACAGAACTTCCTCATGTTAGAGATAGACATAGAGATAGAGATAGACCACTATAGGATTAAGTGTGCAGCTGGCTAATGTCAGTGAATTTTCCCTTAAATATTTTGGACATAAAATAAAAAGGGGGAATTTATATGTGGTATAAATTATTATATGCATCTTGCTTTGTAAACTGGTTTATACAGAAACCTATGTTCTTTTAAATTGTAGAATTGTAAGAATATCCATAGAAGCCATCAAAATTAATAATACTTTTGTTTATGTAAAAGCAGGAATACATTATTCAGTAGCTCTTATTCTGGGCTTAGTATGTTCTTATCTGAGAGGCTTCTGAGTATTCTGAAATAACTGTAAAATTCATCAAACAAATGGCAATGATTACCATGAAATCAGGCTTCTGACTTAGATTTTTTCTGCAATTAGGGGGAAAGCATCACACTTGGATTTGTGTTATTTAGATTGACTGGGGAAATCCTTTTTAAAGCCTAAACCAGACTATATATTTTCCAAGAATTACTCAGTAGAGCTTCTTTAAAAGGTTTTGTGAAAAATAAGTAAAGTCAGGTTTGAAAAATTGGACCACATTTCTCTGCAGATTTGGGGCTCCAAAAGGCCACTGTGTGGAAGATACTGGATGCTGTTGCAAAAAAATAATTAGTGTATTTGTTTTCCTGTAGGTCATAAAGACATAGTAGCTACTCAGAATGAATCTTGAGTGCTAAGATTTTTGTTCTAGGCTTTTAAAGGTGGCAGAAAACTGAATTTGCTGGTGAAAAAAAAACCTCAATTAGTCTGTAAAGTGGCATGTCTTCATGATGAATAGAGGGGGAGTGAGGGGAAGTAATTATCAACTGTATTTTAGAAAGTCTTCAGTAAAAGTGAAATCCTGCAATCTGTTCTTTATTTCCTGTCCTGTCCCACCAGTCCTTTTACACAGCTCTATTTCCCCACCCCCCATAGAATATAGCATCTATATATTTGGTTTATTTGTGATGTTTAGTTTCCATTTTGTTTCATCTGTTCAGATACATCCCAAAGGCCTAGAACAGTGCCTGATATGTAGTACATAATAAATATTTTTTGAATGAATAAATGAACCAATAGCCAGGGTCTTTATCTTCATAGTCTTCAGTTTGTCTGAAAAATGAGAACTGTATTGGACAACCCACCCCTATTTTCCCAGAGAAACTATGAGGATAACTGGGATCATAGATAAGATCTTCTTTTCAACTGAAATGTGATTGTATCTCAAAATGTTGTTTGTTTGAAGTTCAAATTTATTTTGCTATAGGGAAAAACAAAACCCAGTATATTTAGATTCCGGACTCTAGTATAAAGACTATCAGAAGGGTGGGATTTTGAAGTCAGGTATTAAAGTCAGAATATGCCTGGAAACCCCGCATGCCATTTTCTAAGTTTCTCTATCACTTAGGTTGTATTAAGGATCAAATCAGAGAAAGTACAGTAAGTAGTGTTTAAAAGACACAGCTCTAGGGGCACCTGGGTGGCTTAGTGGGTTAAGCTGCTGCCTTCGGCTCAGGTCATGATCTCGGGGTCCTGGGATCGAGTCCCGCATCGGGCTCTCTGCTTGGCAGGGAGCCTGCTTCCTCCTCTCTCTCTCTCTCTGCCTGCCTCTCTACCTACTTGTGATCTCTCTCTGTCAGATAAGTAAATAAAATCTTAAAAAAAAAAAGACACAGCTCTAAAGTTCTACTGAACTGGCTCAAATCTAGACTTAGTCTTTGATAGTTGATAAACCTGGGTAATTTATCAAAACTCTTTAGACATTCATCTTCTCTGCTATAAAATGTCAATAATGAGTAGTATGTCCTATCGTTGTTGTAACAACAGGGATAAAAGTTTATCAGCCCCTAAGTCAGTGGCAATAGAACTAAGTTGTCTTAGGCCAACTCTTTTGCTAGGAATAATTATAGAACTGGACTAAGTATATGCAGCTATCTTTTTGGAGTTATCAAAGTTCTCCTAAAGAGTAGTTTTATGATCCAGGAGGCCCTGATCTGTGAGTCCTGCATTTGGCACCATTTTTGTCCTCAAGACAGTATCACAGCTTCTCAGCCTGTGCTTTGGTAGCTGACAAGAGATATTAAGAAGCATAGCTTTCAAGAGACTCACAGGGCTAGGGCTAGGGCAACTAGATTGAAACTTAGGGTCTGCTAAGAAGAAGATAAATATCCCAGGCTTTGGGACCCCAAAAGCTATACCCTCAGTATTTAGGTGAGTAGGAAGTAGATCAGTTCAAATCATCTCAATCTCTGATTAGATTAAGGTGGTCTGGAATTGTTACCATCTCAAATCTATCTGCCTGTCAGAAGCCCATCAGAAATAACCAAGCTTATGAAGAGATGGCAAATCTATGACCAAAAACCAAGAGAAAATACAGATAGTAGAAACAGATCTATAGGATATCTCAAAATAGGAGTTGAAATGGTTGTGCTTTAAAATAACTATGATTTAATATGTTAGAAGAATAAAAAGAAAAGCTTGAGAATTTTGACATCAGTTAACATGAAATACCAAAGTTGAAAAGTACAATAGGCTAAGATTAGAAACTGAATAGGTGATTAAACATAAGGAGGGAAAATAGTGTAAAACCAGAATAAAATATCCAAGTTGAAGAAAAGAGAGACAAAAGAAAAAATCCTGAGAGACGTATGGACATGGTGGATACATATAACTTAAATGGCAGCAGAGGCCCAGAAAAAACAGAGAGGAGTGGAACAGAAGCAATGTCTGAAGAGATGATGCTTGAGAATTTCCAAAATTGGTAAAAGACATTTGGCAAAGATTTGGGAAAACTTTGAACCTCAACAAGGTAAACACAAGGGATGCAATATCTAGGGACATCAAGGTCACATTGCTGAAAATCAAAGACAAAGAGAAAATGCTAGAAGCAGCCAGAGGAAGAAAGACCTATGATCTTCAAAGAAGCAACAGTGAGATTGTGAGTTGATTTCTCAACAGAAGCTGTGGCATGCAGAAGATAGTGACAAGATATTTTTGAGGTTCTGAAATAATTCTGCCAGTCTAAAATTCTGCATTCAGTGTCAATAGCCTTCAAAAGTGAGGACATAATTCAGATATTTTCAGATGTATAAAATTTTGTCAGCTCGCTAAATTCTTTTAGAACCTTAAATAGACCCACAGAGTAGTATTTTAAATCAGCAGAACCTGACCACCACATACAGTGTGATCTTCCTGTAAAACAATGTGCTTGGAGTTCCAGCTTGGGCTATCTAGAACTCCTCTTCCTTCTACCTTTTCACCTCATATAGCATTGACAGTAGGATGAGACCCCCTCCCCAAATTTCTCTTGAATGGAGATGTATATCAGGGTCTGTATATGCTTATTCAAAGGACAGAGAGAAGATAGTAGAGACCTCTGTGACTTCAGGGTATCCTACGGGTATGAGCCCTCAATTGCAATGTTATGTGGTTAATAGCCCTGAGTTGAACAGCCCAGCTCCACCTGGTGGCTGAGTGTGGAAGTTTTGTTTGTTTGTTTGTTTGTTCTGCATTTTTTATTTTTTATTCAAATTCTGTTAGCCAACCTATAGTATATCATTAGTTTCAGATGTAGAGTTCAATAATTTATCAATATTATATAACACCCAGTGCTCATCACATAGAGGAGGGTATGTGCCCTCATCTCCCCTCCCTCATCCTTCCTCATGGAATGTGAATGTGCTGGATGGAGCCCCATATTGACCGTGAGGATCAAGGCTATCCCTTCAGACTATGAAACCACAGGCAGGGAGGATATAGGGTCTATGAGGACATCATGGAGCACAGCTGCCATATCAGCCCCAGGCTACTTAGACAGACTTCATCTGTTTGGGAAAGAAATATTCTGGGGTCTTGTTTAACCCACTACCACCTGGTTTTCCTACTGCTTTTGACTAATCGAATCCTAATTAATACAGGAGGCAAAAGCCAAGCATAGCTTCCCAACATCATTAGTGATGGTGATGGATTTAATATTTTATGGCACCCCCAATCCTTGCTGTCACCATTAAAATGAATGGCCTTCCAAACAAGAGGCAGAGTTCTTGTCTTAGGGACCCCCTAACCTTCTATTCCTGTGATTGGGAAGGGTGCCATTAAAGAACCCCCTCCTCCCCATTGGTATTAACTTCCAGCATTGACGAGATGTCCTGGAATTTTCTGTTCGCTAAAAACTTTAAAGCAATTTGCCCATGTTTCACTCCAGGTTAATTTTAGAATTCCTCAGTTGATATTTCCTGATTACAACCTAAGTGGTCTAAGTTTGCTCAGGGTGAGACTGCTTGCATTTGAGGAGCAATGTCACTTATGTGTGACATGCTTCGAAGGTCTACTAGCTGCTGTTTAGTTTGCCTCTGGGGTTACCTGCCCAGATGGCCTTGTTAAGAACCAGGGAGCTCTGCCGAACGGGACTGGGATGTGGTCACGTGAGCTGCTGCTGGAAGGGGGGTGTCCATAGGAGGGGGCAGAACGGTGCTCTCTCCCCTACCCCCATGACAGCAGCATTTTAGCTAGCAGAATTACCACCCACTGTTTTTGTTGGCAGCGCTATTGCAAGCTGTGTGTGTGAAAAACCACCATTTTTTTGTCAAGCTGTTTTGACAGGGATTTGGTCTTTAAATAGTAATTGCTCATTAATCGCACTTCTCTCTACAATCCACAACCTGCCTTGGTCTCCTTCTATACTTTGGGAGATCCAGAGATGTGAGCCAATAATACTTTTATTTTAACTGAGATTATGGGTGTGTTAAAGGAAATTCCTTGGGACCATGTGGGAAGTGCATGTCTTGCCTGTGGTAGGACTTGGAGCCCTATTTAAGTGTAATTACAGTCTGACCCCATTTGCTCCTAATAGCCTGAGCCGTCGTAATGGGTTGGCATATGGTTTGTGCTCACGGGTCACAGGCAGGAAGATGGGGCTTGCTGGGAGAGTCACTCACTTTAACGAGGATTTACCTGAATCCCGTGCTTTGTGGTTTATAAAGCACAGATACATCTTCTCAGTCTCCACGTTAGGGATATTAACAACAGCAGCAGCCAACCCCCTGCCCCCCGCAAAAACCTTTGCAGATCTCCCCGAGGTTAAACAATTCTGTTTTTAAGTGGAGTTGTTTGCCTGTTGAGGCCAGATCTGTCTGTGCTTTGTCAAGCATTTAAAAATTTCATTTAAAGGGAATTGGATAAAAGCCTATGTTTGCAGATGGCTTAAGAAGGCTGGTATCTAGTGTTATAATGTCAATTAATGTCGGTTAACTGCTGCTTTTTTGACTTCTTAAGCAAGGTCCATATTCACTTTAGCTTTTAAGACCTGCTGTCCAACTTGATAAGGGTTTCCGTATAAATCCCCCAATACATAATCTCTTTCTAGGTTTTGCTAAGAAAATTGGAATTACAGGATAGTTTTGTGACTAAAGGATATTTTTCTATGTTATTTTAATAACTGGTAAAGGAAATACCATGGGGATAAGTCCAATTCTGACAAGCTAAATTTAAATTTATTACTTTTGTTTGCTTTTCAATTCTGTTGTTTTATTTTTTTTTTAAAGAACATTCAAATGATTTCTAAGCCTCTTAGTGAAACAAGCTTGTTACAGGCTTTTTTTTTTTTTTTTAAGCATACCATCTTTTATATTGCCTGATCTTCCTCCAAAATACTTGGTGGATTTAATCTTTTCTCCTGATTTTGAGGCCAATGTGCTCATTGGCAATGTCTGGTCTCTCTTTTGTTCTGGTTCATACTGTGCAGTTGTGGATGGAGTAGTATTCCTCGAATCAGTCTCTGCTCAGGTGTCCATAATGGCTCGTTACTGGCCATGATAGCAAATAAAACTTTTCTGTTTGACACATAGGACCCTCCTTTACTCTTAACACCTGACGTTCTTACCTCAACTATGCCGCATCCCTGTCTTTTCCTACCCACCTGTGGGTTTCTCCACATACCGGGATAAAATCCGTGCCATTGGATGACCAGTTTATTTCAACCTGATTTCTTCATTTTTGGAAAAGTACATGTCCACCTAGAATTAGCTCCTTCACATCTCTGCTCCCAGTAAAACTGAACTCCCATAGAACTGAGCATCCAAGGCCAGAAGTGATCAGGATGGAAGCAAGTCTCCTTGGGATAGGAACAAAGATGGTTTCTTCTTGGTTCCTAAGGCAGAGCAGAACTTGCCAACCTGTGTGCCCCAGATTAGTTCCAGGTGTAACTTTCCTTCCAGAAGGACAGAGACTGGGCTTGTCCCACTCTACCCCAGTGAGATTTCTGTATGTGCTATGATGTGAGGAAGGCTGGGTGCCCAGCAGTCAAGGCCAATATCAGTTTGTCCCCAGCTAATCGTCCCAACCTGACCTAGTGACCCTATATATATGTATCCTATGGGTTCTGTTTCTCTGGAGAGCTTTGGCTAATATGCTAGCTTTTGGGGCCTGTGTAACAATGGTTTTATGTATATATTTAAATTTATTTAATATGTTTATGACTTACATGGTTATGGAGGCTAATACATCCCATGATCTGTCACTATAAGGTAGAGACTTAGAAGAACTGGTGGTGTAGTCCTGACAACCAGAAGGCTAATGGTGTAGGTCCCAGTCCAAGGGCAGGATAAGGCTGTTTCAGCTCATGCAGTCAACCAGAGAGAGCAAATTCCCCCACCATTTTGTTCTCTTCAGACCCTCAGTGGATTAGATGATACCCATCCACATTGGGAAAGGCCATCTGCTTTACTCAGTCTAATGATTCATATGCTAGACTCTTCTGAAACACCCTCACAGATGTGCCCAGATACACTGTTTAGCCAAATATCTGGGAGCCCCATGATCTACCCAAGCTGACACAAAATAAACCATCATGGTCAGTGTGGCTGCCCCTGGAGGGAAGGACTCAGAGGGAGGAAGGTGGTTTCCTCTTCTTTCTTTGAACTAATTTGTCTTGGATTATTCTTTGGCCAGAGCATCATCTCTGTTTTATTTTGTTTCTTCATGAGATCGTGAATCTCTAAGACAGAGAACTTTAGAGAAGAGACCAGTCTTGTTCACTAGGCAATAGATTCTTGATATTAACCACTGAGCTCCGTGAGGACAGATGGTGCTTACATTGTGTTCACCACCGTATCACAATGCTTAGAACACAGCCCAGCTCATACCTGGTGCCTGTGCATCTTTGTTGCATGAATGACTTTTCCATCTGCCATGTGCCATTTGCACCTTTTTTGGATTATTATTATTTTCCTCCCTCCTGGTCCCCCTCCAACTCGTACAAATATGTATTTATAATCAAATGAATTCAGTGTTTTTGGTTTCAACTCTTATTGAAAATCTCATCTTGAAAGGATTAGCCAAGTTTCCTGCCTAACTTAATAATAAATGCAGCTGAATTCTGCTGAATGCATATTTGTGTTTTCTGGATCTTGTAAGTATTGTGATTTTGAATGCCACTTGGGCTCAGACATTCTAGGAAAGTACATATGATAAGCCACAGGTACTTTTTAAAAAAATATTTTTGTGATTTCTACAAGAAGGAAACATGAAAGTTATGGTTGATGTTAGGATTTACTAATGTTGGACATGAACATGTAAGCCATGGAAACTACTCAGAGAAAACTCCCTACTCAGATGTCTTTTGGTTTTTCAGTTGTGGCCACTTGGCAA
This sequence comes from Mellivora capensis, assembly GCA_004024625.1. Taxonomy (NCBI): domain Eukaryota; kingdom Metazoa; phylum Chordata; class Mammalia; order Carnivora; family Mustelidae; genus Mellivora; species Mellivora capensis. The sequence goes on along the minus strand of PISX010025860.1, from coordinate 9,867 downwards.
AAACGTGTTTTCTAAGTTCATTAGCTACTTTGATGGATGCTGTTAGCTTAAAATCTATTTTGCTTCTGTTTTTTAAAATAAATATTCTTAATTTTCTAATCACTATTTAAAGGAAAAAGTCATCTACGGGCTTAATAATCGGGAAAGAGTGGATTCTAGAAATGTTATGATGAACAAGACACGGAGAACAGTTTTACAAATCTTTGGTTTTAGTAGAGTATTTAAGCTAGTTTGGAAAGGCATACCAATATTTTTCTAGCCATATACATTTGATTGAAGCTGTTTGGGAAAAATAGTAATTTTGTAAAACATGTATTTTAGAAGTAACCAGTGATCTCTAAATCCAGTATTTATGAGGGGAGAAAATGAAATGGATAAGTTTTGGAAGCAGACATGTCTTGATTTTTGCTAGTTCCAGTTATTAACTTGCTTATATAATCTCAAGACACTTATCTCTGCAAGCTGTAGCCTGTTCATCAATAAAATGAGCACCATACTTCCTGGTGGGGTTGTTGAGTTGTGCGTATTAAGTGTGATATGATAAGTAACCGCTACAAGCAGTCGATCAGTAAAGATCGGATTCTTTTCTCATTCCCTAGATGTGCTATAACCAGGCTTTAAGTCAACAAAAAGAGTTAGTCCATACATGACTGCAAGGGAGCCTTGCCATACTCATACCACCGTTGAGAAGTTTCAAATGTTAAATTTGCTTCTCCTTAAAATGCCATTCTTAGGCTTGCTCCTATCATTCGGTTTTGGCTCTCTTTGCTAATGTTTTTGGTGGACTCATACCATTTTCTGTTGGCTTAATTTATAATTCTATTTTCTTTTTGGCTGTATGCATACTATTTCATTTCGGGACCCATTACACTGTTGGATTTTTGGCTTCACTCATCTTTCCCCCCGCCTTCTCCTCGTTGGCCCATCTCTTCGTATTTCATTTTGGCATCACTAACATAACTGTTCACACGTGTGCTGTAATTCTGCCCAATACATCTTTAATGGGGCAGTATTCCTTTTTATTCCATTTTATTTTTCAAAATGACAAGCTTATATTTCATGTATGTGAAAATGCCTTAGAACTCCTTGTTGAATATAGTTAACATTTTAGGTGTTAACCGGGGCCGTCTAGGTGTGTTTTAGTTTCTGTTTCTTCTTTACCATTTTCTTCAGATGCCTCAGAGTTTCTTTCCCCAGTGAATGATTATTAACGATCCCGTGTGCAGGAAGGGATCTGTGCTGAATCTTCCTTGGAGCCATACAGTCACCCTGTACGATCATCCTCTGTTCCCCACGTGCCTGTTTTATAAAGAAATTCATGGTGGGGGACACCTGGGTGGCTCAGTGGGTTAAGCCTCTGCCTTTGGCTCAGGTCATGATCTCAGGGTCCTGGGGTCGAGCCCCGCATCAGGCTCTCTGCTCAGCAGGAAGCCTTCTTCCCCCTCTCTCTCTGCCTGCTGCTCTATCTACTTGTGATCTCTCTCTCTCTCTCTCTCTGTCAAATAAATAAATAAAATCTTTAAAAAAAAAGAAATTCATGGAATATGAATTGTCAGCTTCTAGGTGTTCAAATCTAACGCAAATATGGATGCGTAGTCCAAGCAAATATTTGAATGAAGGTATGTGTAAATAGTAAACAAAGAGACATGAGCGTCATTTACTGTAGACTAGACTTCTGGCTCCCAGGATGTTACCTCCCTCCACTGTCTTCATTTTCTCTCACTATTGAAACATCAGGCTCCCTTCCACATCACCTAGAATAATTGCTAGGCAGTTGTGCTGTTTGAAAATGTGGTATATACTGCACGTATCAGGGTAACAAAAAGGAATTAGGGGCTTATATAATTGACAAAATAATTATGCTGAATGAAGGAACCCAGACTTCCCTCCCATAAAAGATGCAACAACCAGGCAGAATATCCAGTGCTCTTCCCCCACCAGCCAGTGGGATTTAAAAATGATTACTTACTTCATAAGGAACATAAGGAATAACATGGAGGACATTAGGAGAAGGAAAGGAAAAGTGAATTAGGGGAAAATCGGAGAGGGGAGACGAACCATGATAGACTTTGGACTCTGAGAAACAAACTGAGGGTTTTAGAAGCGGGGGAGGATGGGTGAGCCTGCTGGTGGGTATTAAGGAGGGCACGTATTGCATGGAGCACTGGGTGTGGTACATAAACAACAAATCTTGGAACACTGAAAAAATAAGAACAAAAATTAAAAAAAAAAAAGGAAAATGAGTTCACAAGTCCTTGATTGGACTGGCATGTTGTACCAGTCGTGATAGCATTTTTATAGAAATGCTGCTTTATTTCTTCACAATCTGTTTTCTAAAGAGCTAAGCAGCAGGGCTTCAAAGCCATGGGTGGGGGAGGGGAATCTCAGGACAAGTGGGATGTAGGACCCACCTCTCTGTGAAGAGGCCAAAGGGAAGGGATGTGGAGAGTCCTTCTGTCTTTTCCACCATAGCTGGAATGTGGTTCAGAGACCACGTGCAGCCAGCTAGAAGCTTAAACGCAGGAACTGTGAACTTTGAGGAAATGACCAGTGGGGTTTGTGAGTGATGATTCACCGTGTGGCTTTCTTCAGAGCACAGAGTGACATGGGAGACCAGGGTTCCTGGGCAAACTGTTCCCGTTTCTCTCTCCTCCGTAGGTCCCTGCAAGAGCACGGTTCTCTGATCTACCATTAAATATTTACCCTTCTGATGAATCGCTCTTCTATTTAGATGAAGCAGGCTACGCTTTGTGATATTTGGATCCAAGAATCTGACGATAATCATCAGGCAAATCAAACAGGGAGTGGTAATAGAGGGGTGTGTCCCCTTACAGGAAGGGGTCCAGTGATCAGCGAAAACACAGCCAAGCCGAGACTGGCTTGAAAATAAGAAGACCAGCCAGAAGGAGCTGAGATGGATCTGTAATGGTGGGAATGGAAGGCTGTGGCTGAACAACAGAGGACATTGCAAAGAAGAAAACAAGCCTCGTTTTCATCTCATAGATCATTCGAGGAGTTGGATGTTGTAATCTGTTCAGTGGGTGTGGTCTCTTTCACAGTGAGGAGGAGGACCGGAAATGAGGAGAGAAAGAAGGAAATGGCAACACACTCCCATAGGGCATGGACAAGGATAGGCTGCCTGCAACCACGAGGAGAAGAACATGTCTGGTCCACACGGAGGAGTAACTGGAATGCTTAGTAGCTGATTGAATTTGGGTCCAGAGCAAAAATAGGATTTGAAGGCGGTGCAAGAATTTTGTGCATTGTGTATCACTTGGCTTTTACACTGATTCAAGATAAAATGAGATGAGAACAATCTGTCCCGTTTCTTTATCTTCTTAAAATTTGTTGGCCCAGTGTGTGACCAGACCTTTTAAATAGAAAGCCCTGCCTTCAGATAATGATGGGATATAATTAATTATGTTTGTGATCTTCCACATATTTTCCATTTCGTGGTCCCTTTCCAATTGTCTGAGGCTCTCTGGGTGGAGGGCAAGAGTAAGAGTGTTAAGAACATGGAATTTGATGCCCAAGTAGCTGCTCTGAGCACGGCCTTTTCAACACAAACCCTGCCCTCCCGTTGGAGTTTCCCTTGGACAGCTTTGTTCCATTTTGGATTCTTTGTAAGGTCCATCTTCATTTCCTCTGTTCCTATCAGACCCCTCTGTATCCTTGTACTTTCTGACCTAACACCATTGTTTTCTCCCCGCTGGGTGGAACAGTAGATGCTGTTCCAGCTCTAATATTAATTTCCTCTCTGATACAGCACTTCTGAGCTGGAGCACATTAGCATTCCTTTTCAATTTTGAAGGGAGATTAGATCTCTTAGCGCCCTGCCCCAGTGTCTGAGTTTTTGTGATGGTTCATTGTGGCTGCTTTATGTGGAAGGTCAGGTTTCCGACGTCAATGGAAAAGCAGACAAGTGGTTCATTCTCAGTGTCCCCGCATTTTGCCACAAACATGCCGGCCTCAGGGTAATGCTTCCCCAAGCACGTCTGCTTAACATGCTATGGTTTGTAAAGGATCGATTGGTCCGGCAGACTTCTTGGTAGTTGATTCTAGGAGTAAATTTTCTCTGGAATCTACTTGAGGCAATAAATCTTACTTCTCTCTCTGCCTTCCCTTAATTAACTTGATATTGTTGCCATCAGATCTTTATTTAGTAAGTATGTAAAGGATCTTCGGTGGTATTAAGATATCAATGCTGTTTGGGACAAAAATTCAGGGATGATATCTGAAGTGTCCATTTTAGTAAAGATGCAATTTACTTAAGTAGGATCCATGGAAGGAGCATCCATGGATAGTCATTTTCCTATGATTGTGTAGAGCAATTATACCATAAGGGAAGCGAGTGTCTTAGGGGTTGGGAAACCAAGGGTCAGGCTCCATTTCTGTTCATTACCCACTTCTTTGCTGTAAGCGAGTGAGATCAGTGTTCTGACCTCCTCCCTTGTCTGCAAGATGGGATATCTTTTTCGCCCTCCTCTGTCACCAGGCTGCTGTGGGTAACCATAAGGAATCATGAACATGGTGGTGTGGTGACCCCGTTCCTGCCCACCTAGGCACCATCCTGCTCTGGTCTGCCTTTGCAACCTGATTCCCCAGCCCTCCTTTCTATTATTCGTGCTGAAGTGAGCCCTGATGCCATGCCTTCTCACAATGCATGTTTCTCCCCTCCTGCCCTGGGTATTTCCGCTCCCTGCAATCTGTCTCGACCCCTGAACACTTGACCCATCTTCCCAGCCACACCTGAAATGCCTTCTCCCCTGTGAATTCTTCCTTGTCCCTCCTAATCTGAAATAGCCTCTTAGTAATCTCGGGTACCACATGTCATTCTCCTCATGGGGCTGAACTAGAGTTGGTCACAGATGTGTCCTGGTTTGCTAAGTTTATGGAAGTGGAGGATCGGGACCCTGTGTTTTGGCATCTGTTACCACACTGAGCAGTGTCCCTTGTATGGGTGCAGACTTACCAGATGGTGACTGGAGTGCCTTTGATAAAGCAGGCAACCCTCCCCCGTCCCCAGCCTCATTATTCCTATTGTATAGCATTTTGGAGGATCTCCAGTCTTTTCGGCGTTGCCCTTGGAGGAGTGGCAAGATTCGTGTTCCCGCATATCCGTGTAAGACAGACATCCTTCAGGCCTACCACCAGCAGTTAAGTCACGGGCACCCTGGATGGCCAGGCACTGCTTCTGTGGTTAGCCTGGCGTGCTCACCATGTACTTGCGGGAAGACGACTGCACCCCATACATAGTGAGAAGAGGGGCGATCTCATTCATGGGAGACTTGGGAGCTGATAGCTAAGGAACAGAGAGAGGAAACTAGTACATCGTGCGGCCTTGAGTCTTAATGATGAGTGAACAGCACTTTGCTGGAGGTTGGGCAGGAAGTGGATGGTGAAAGCAGGAAAGACTCCAGGAGCCTGCTGTGCATGGAAGCGGGGGTGGCTGGGAGTGGACCGGGCAGAGCGAGTGAGGATGCTGAGGGAGATGCCTTCAGGTCAGGTGGAGAACACAGGGGCTGGGCTCCTCAAGAGGGGTGAGTGGGAGCAGTGGGAGCATGTGTTTCAAAGACAATTGCTACCATGAGAGGAAAGGAAAATGGCCTGAGCAGAGGATCTAACCTGCTTTCAGCCAGCAACACGATTACCTGGAAGTGACCTAGCCCCAACCTTGCCCCCCAGCAATTCTGATTCCATAGATCTAGGGCGTGGGCTCAGGACCTGGGTTTGAAGAAATTAGCCGGTGATTCAGATACAGGTGGTCAGTGATCTGCCCTTTGAGTCAATACGGAACTGTTCTTAAGAACTTCATCAACTCAAGGAATTACAAAATTTGCATGTATACATACCTGTTGCCTGAGGCAGATCATGGATAACTCTGCTCAGATTCTCAAAAGGATCTAAAAGCTCCCTAAAGTTTCAGGATCTCTGAGCTGGGAGGAAAGCTTATACAGAATGAGAACAATGCCGCAGCAGGGATGCTGGAGATCAGTAACCTTTAAAAAATGTTTTGTGATACAGGGAAAGTTGGTATTTTCAGGAGCCCTCCTGTAAACACATGAGGGTTTGTAAATTGGGATTTAATTTGGGGTTATTTTAATTTTGGGTTAATATCTCAGTATTTAAAGAAGATACAATGTTTGGTTGATCCAGAGATTTAACAGTTTATCTGTAATGGGGGTTTTTTTGTTGGTTTTTTTTTTTTAATTTTTTCTGACCTAATTAAATCTTCTGGTTTCCCTTGGGTTTTATTTTTTAATTTTGAAGTTAGCAGTATATAAGTTCAGTATAATGAAGGATTTTATTGAGAATTATTAGTAATGGGGCCATATTTTGGTCTCCTGTGGTTAAAGTCGTGTCTACATTTCCATGATAAACATCTTTCTGAAATTGATGGAGCATATGAGAAAGAATTGATATTGATGCAATTTGGTTTTTACTCCCAACCCAAGAACTTTTGTTTCAGTCAGGCATACAACTGAAAAGTGCCTGGGTGTGCCTGGGTGGCTCACTTGGTTAGGTATTACCTGCCTTCGGCTCAGGTCATGATCCCAGGATCCTGGGATAGAGTCCTGAATCGGGCTCCCTGCTCCACACAGAGCCTGCTTCTCTCTCTCCCTCTGCCTGCAGTTCCCCCTGCTTGTGCTCTCTCTCTCTCAAATAAATAAATAGAATCTTAAAAAAAAAAAAAAAAAAAAAAAAAAGGGAACTGGTGCCTGCTCCCTCATTTTTTCCTAAACCAATGGTAAATTGGACATATGATTTGACCTGGCAAAATCACTGCTACAAAAGGGACACAGTAAGTCTGGCAGGGGTCTCTGATCAGAGATGTGCTCCCCAACGAAGGCTGAGGCCGGGCAACTCGCCGATAACCCTGCTTATTCTTAGCAGTGGGGCTTCTGTCCCAGAGTCCACATCTGATCATTGGTTAAATATTAGAAAAATACAGTTTGCCTGTTTAGTTTCCTCTAGGCAAATTTCTGTCCCCATGAAGGGCTACTATTTCTTAAGTCTAGTCAATATTATATTGATCCACAAGGGTTTATTTTCATTTCATGGGGTACCCAGTACTAGGTGAGATGTTGTTGAATTGAAGGTTGGTGTCCAGTATGACCAAGGGCCAACAAAAAGCTTACTGAAAGAGTATCCCATAAGAAAGAGAGATCAAGGCTGTGTTTAATCAAGTGTAAAATTACGCACTCAGATGTTTAAAAACAACTATCTAGGGACACTTTGATGAACTAATCGCAGTGACCACAGTTTATAACAAGCCATCCATATTAAAAAAAATACTGGGGGCGCCAGGGTGGCTCAGTGGGTTAAAGCCTCTGCCTGGGATCAAGCCCTGCATCGGGCTCTCTGCTCAGTGGGTAGCCTGCTTCCTCCTCTCTCTCTATGCCTGCCTCTCTGCCTACTGTGGTCTCTGTCTGTCAAATAAATAAATAAATAAATAAAATCTTTAAAAAATACTGATAATAATAATAACATAATAAATTTTAAAATCTTCCAGAAAAGCAGAGATCTCTATTCTCTTGTCTTTCTATTATAATTATCCCACTGAGTAGCTTCTGAAGCAAATAGAACTCATCCCAGATATATTATGAAGTCATTGAGTTTGAGCTGATCTTTTTTTGAAGCTGCTCCCCGTCAACTTTTCCTGTGTTTAAATGCCCTTAAGTGAGCTCTATCAAGATAAGATCTAACATCTCATTATTTGTGTGTGTGGATTGTTTGCACGGCCCTGAATATGCTCTAAATAAATATTTTTACTGGAGTGGATGTGGTTGCAGGACTGGTCATATGCATCCATTTTCATAGTGTTTGTTTGAGTTTTAGATTTTGAGCCTCTCTCTTGTAGTGAAAAACATAAACTGAATCAGATGATTTTAGACATGAGTGAGCAGCTGCTGAGGGCTGGGGCAGGTTGAGAAGAGTTCTCCTGATCTTCTATGAGATATTCGTAAATCCTTTTGGCAAATAGAATGTGGATCATTTTGGGGTTGATCGTATGGCAGCGATCACCCCAAATCACTTCCAGCCCACACGGATTTGACTTCAGTCCTGTGAAGTTGTGCTCTCTGCTTTCCTAAGGCAGGAACCTGGCCAGCCACCCCATGGATGTTCCTATCTTTTTACCTCTTCACCACCTCTGCCTTAACCCTCTCTTCTCCATTTACAGTTGAGCTCAGCTATCCTTTCTGCTTTATTATTTAACATTATTTTTCTTAGTTTTTATGTTATAATCAGACCCTTCCGAACCGTACACCTGGAGACACACCAACAGATGTTCTCCTCCATCCTTCCGGATAAAGAAGTATTGCATTTATGAGAAGAGAGAGAAAAATCATCGACTGTATACTTTTAGAATGGAAATCTTACCTTAGAGATCATCTAGATCTGAAGTTGTCAAACATTGTTAAGTGTTAACTTCTTTTATTGTCCATGGAACACTAATATTTAAACGACTATTGAATGTATGAGGTTGAAGCAGGGTTTTAGGAGGGCCTGACATAGGCTCACCTTCACAGTCTAAGGGAGCCCAGGGGTTCTGAGCATCACACTGAAAGAACAGTGGTCTAGTTTATGCTATTTTTTAAAATTTTTTTAAAGATTTTATTTATTTATGACAGATGTAGAGCACAAGTAGGCAGAACAGCAGGCAGAGGGAGAAGCAGGATCCCTGCTGATCAGGGAGCCCAATGCAGGACTGGATCCCAGAACTCTGGGATCATGACTTGCATCGAAGGCAGACACTTAACTGTCTGAGCCACCCAGGGGTCCCTATGCTATTTTATGTAGATCAGACACTGAGGAGCAGAAAGGAAAGGAAGCCAACAGTTACCTATTTGCTAGACAGAAGGTAAGTGGGGTAGGGAAGTGGATAAGTTGGTAGGCAGGCAAACAGACAATATAAATGTGTCTATAAACATGACATAGGGCGCCTGGGTGGCTCAGTTGGTTAAGTGACTGCCTTCGGCTCAGGTCATGATCCTGGGGTCCTGGGATCGAGTCCTGCATCGGGCTCCCTGCTCAGCAGGGAGCCTGCTTCTTCCTCTCCCTGTGCCCCTCCTCCTGCGTGCACTCTCCCTCTCTCTCTCTCTGTCAAATAAAGAAATAAAATCTTTAAAAAAAATAAACACACACATATATATATACACAAAGTTTAATTCTTACATTATTCTAGAAGGTAGATGGTTTAACAGATGCATATGTCAGGAGAGCTTGTAAATGGATAGGGTTGAGACTTACCTCGGGTCTTTTTGGTAGCTTATCTACATTCTGGTCACTGTATCTCCACATGGCCAGTTGGTTGCCTTTCCCAAAGCCACATGCAGGCAGGGGCAGGACTAGGACCCAGAAATTCTGCTTCCTCAACCAGGGTTGTTCCCTTAGACTACTCCTTCTCTTTAGCCAGTGGCAAAATAATCCCTACTAAAAAGGGAAATAGAATACTGAGTAAATGCTCGTTTATAAAATGTAGGATGCTTCAGTTGTGTTGACCTTGAGAAGGGTTAATATTCTTAGTTCCCTATATTTTAGCAACTAATTGTTCATGTACAATGACTGGAAGGAAAGCTGATTCACAGCCATTTTTACATTATGTAAGTATTGTTCTTTGCTTAGAGAACACAGCTTCCTTGTTTAAAAAATTATACAATGAACTGTAGTTGGCTGCTCCCACGTTAGGGGCATAGATATTTAAAATTGTTAGATCTTCTTGTTGGAGGGACCCTTTGAGTATGATATAGTGTCCTTCCTCATCTCTTATTATAGTCCTTGGCTTAAAATCTAATTGATCTGATATAAGGATTGCCACCCCAGCTTTCTTCTGATGTCCATTAGCGTGGTAAATGGTTTTCCACC
>PISX010025859.1:0-25491 GCA_004024625.1 Mellivora capensis | reverse complement strand
AAAAATGGAGGCTCTTACTGCTAGGATAAATGAGGCAGAAGAAAGAATTAGTGATATAGAAGACCAAATGACAGAGAATAAAGAAGCTGAGCAAAAGAGGGACAAACAGCTACTGGACCACGAGGGGAGAATTCGAGAGGTAAGTGACACCATAAGACGAAACAACATTAGAATAATTGGGATTCCAGAAGAAGAAGAAGGAGAGAGGGGAGCAGAAGGTATATTGGAGAGAATTATTGTAGAGAATTTCCCTAATATGGCAAAGGGAACAAGCATCAAAATCCAGGAGGTGCAGAGAACCCCCTCAGAATCAACAAGAAGAGGTCCACACCTCGTCACCTAATAGTAAAATTTACAAGTCTTAGCGACAAAGAGAAATCCTGAAAGCAGCCCGGGAAAAGAAGTCTGTAACATACAATGGTAAAAATATTAGATTGGCAGCAGACTTGTCTACAGAGACTTGGCAGGCCAGAAAGAACTGGCATGATATATTCAGAGCACTGAACGAGAAAAACATGCAGCCAAGAATACTATATCCAGCTAGGCTATCATTGAAAATAGAAGGAGAGATAAAAAGCTTCCAGGACAAAAACTGAAGGAATTTGCAAACACCAAACCAGCTCTACAGGAAATATTGAAAGGGGTCCTCTAAGCAAAGAGAGAGCCTAAAAATTGTAGATCAGAAAGGAACAGAGACAATATATAGTAACAGTCACCTTACAGGCAATACAATGGCACTAAATTCATATCTCTCAATAGTTACCCTGAATGTAAATGGGCTAAATGCCCCAATCAAAAGACACAGGATATCAGAATGGATAAAAAAAAAAACCCATCAATATTCTGCCTACAAAAAACTCATTTTAGACCCAAAGACACCTCCAGATTTTAAGTGAGGGGGTGGAAAACAATTTACCATGTTAATGAACATCAAAAGAAAGCTGGGGTGGTGATCCTTATATCAGACCAATTAGATTTTAAGCCAAAGACTCTAATAAGAGATGAGGAATGACACTATAGCATACTCAAAGGGTCTATCCAACAAGAAGATCTAACAATTTTAAATATCTATGCCCCTAACGTGGGAGCAGCCAACTATATAAACCAATTAATAACAAAATCAAAGAAACACAACGACAATAATGCAATAATAGTAGGGGACGTTAACACCCCCCTCACTGAAATGGACAGATCATCCAAGCAAAAGATCAACAAGGAAATAAAGGCCTTAAATGACAACCTGGACCAGATGGACATCACAGATCTATTCAGAACATTCCATCCCAAAGCAACAGAATACACATTCTTCTGTAGTGCACATGGAACATTCTCCAGAATAGATCACATCCTGGGTCATAAATCAGGTCTCAACTGGGATCAAAAGATTGGGATCATTCCCTGCATTTCTGCAAAGAAGACATCCAGATGGCAACGGACACATGAAAAAGTGCTCCACATCACTCGGCATCAGGGAAATACAAATTAAAACCACAGTGAGATACCACCTCACACCAGTCAGAATGGCTAAAATTAACAAGTCAGGAAATGACAGATGCTGGCGAGGATGCGGAGAAAGGGGAACCCTCCTACACTATTGGCGGGAATGCAAGCCGGTGCAACTGCTCTGGAAAACAGCATGGAGATTCCTCAAAAAGTTGAAAATAGAGCTACCCTACAACCCAGCAATTGCACTACTGGGTATTTACCCTAAAGATACAAACGTAGTGATCTGAAGGGGCACGTGCACCTGAATGTTTATAGCAGCAATGTCTACAATAGCCAAACTATGGAAAGAGCCTAGATGTCCATCAACAGATGAATGGATAAAGAAGACGTGGTATATATACACGATGGAATACTATGCAGCCATCAAAAGAAATGAAATCTTGCCATTCGCAACGACGTGGATGGAACTAGAGGGTATTATGCTTAGTGAAATAAGTCAATCGGAGAAAGACAACTATCATATGATCTCCCTGATATGAGGAAGTGGAGATGCAACATGGGGAGTTTGCGGGGTAGGAAAAGAATAAATGAAACAAGATGGGATTGGGGGGGAGACAAACCATAAGAGACTCTTAATCTCACAAAACAAACTGAGGGTTGCCGGGGGAAGGGGTTTAGGGAGAGGGTGGTGGGGTAATGGACACTGGGGAGGGTATGTGCTATGGTGAGTGCTGTGAAGTGTGTAAACCTGGCGATTCACAGACCTGTACCCCTGGGGCTAATAATACATTATATATTTATAAAAAATTTTAAAAATTATTTTTAAAAAACAACTCAGTGATCAAGATAAGAGTGATTTGGGGGCACCTGGGTGGCTCAGTCATTAGGTGTCTGCCTTTGGCTTGGGTCATGATCCCAGAGTCCTGGGATTGAGCCCCACATCGGGCTCCCTGCTCAGCAGGAAGGCTGGTTCTCCCTCTCCCATTGCCCCTGCTTGCGCTCTCTCTCTCTCTCTGTCTCTCTGAGAAATGAATTTTAAAAATCATAAAAAAAAAAGATACGTGATATTTTAAGACAATAGTGGTTGTTTGCTTTTGGTTTTTTAACTGTGATAAAATACACATAGCATCTACCATCTCCACCATTTTGAAGTATACAGTTAGCAGTATTAAATGCATTCATAGTGTTTAACCATCACCACCATCCATCTCTAGAGCTTTTTCCTGTTCCCAACTGAAACTCCCTACCCGTTGAACAATAACTTCCTGTTCCCGTGTTCCCCCAGCCCCTGGCCATCACCATTCTACTTTGTCTATGGTTTCAAATATTCTTACTCTAACTATTTCATGTAAGTGGAAGAATATAGTATTTGTCTCTTGTGACCAGCTCATTTCACTCTGCCTCAAGGTTCACCATGTTGTAGCAATGTGGCAGAATTTCTTTCCTTTTTAAGGCCTAATAATTTGAATGCAGTAGTTTTAAAAATCAAAAGGATCCGTATTACGGATTTGTCCTTTTTTTCACGTTCCAGTATGGCTCAGCACAGCACTGTTACTGATCCCGTCTTTACTTAAAATGTTGATATTTTGTTCATCATGTACATTTTTACATTCATTTTGATTTCTTAAAAATATTAACATATGACTTACCTTGATTACTGAATGTTTCTGGCACCTCCTCTTTCATTTTGTGCCCAAGGTGAGGGCCTCACTCATCTCACCCTTGTCCCAGCCCTGGTATTGCTGCACAAACCAATAAACATGCCATATAGTGTCAGGCGGTGCTTGTATTAGCCTGTGTTTTTATTCTGATGTGGTTTTTGTTGGTTTCTTAAGTAAGCGCTACCCCCAACATGGGGATCAAACTCATGACCCCGAGATCCAGAGTCTCATGCTGTGCTGACTGAGCTGACCAGTCACCCCCCGTTCTTCCTCCCCAGCCCCATGCCAACCCCAGTCTTACTGACTCTAGGAACCCCTTTCACAGCCGGTTCCTAGAGATACTATATCACCTGCCTTCCTGTGAATCTCTCATATGCAAACCAACCAATTCCAGCCCACATTCCAACCACCTAACTCAGGTCACCATCCCCTGCCCTCATCACCCCACAGCCAGGTTCCAGACTACTAGGGACAGCCCCAAGGTCAAGAGCCCACCCAAATTATTCACGCTGGCCAGTCCTCAACCTGGCTACCCTGCCTTTCCTCTTCCTTGCCACAGCTAAGTTTCCTGCCCGTGTTTCCCCCCTCCCTCTGCCCCCTGCCAGACCCTGGGGCTTCCCCGTGTGGCCCTGCAGGGCATGGTGGGACCCCTCTTCTTGGGAACCGTGAGTAACAAACTGGCAACCATGAGTAACAAACTGTCTTGTTTGTTACTCATCTCCTGATCTGTTGGCCTCATCACACCTGAACCACAGTGAAACCTGCATTATAAAGCACCCTGGGAGAGTGTATGGGGAGAAGGAGGACGCTGCTTTAGGTCGGTGGTCTGCAAGGCAGCTCTGAAGAAATGTCTTTTGAGCAGAAACATGAAGTCAGGGATGAAGAGGAATGTCTGGAGAAAGGAAAATATCCTGACCAGGTAATTTGCTCATTTCTGAACCACTGCTCCCTCCTTTTCTCATGATTTGTACAGCGCCATTTTCTTCTGCTTGTCTCTTGCCTTCTGCCCATGTTCCTCACCGCCTCGCTGGGCTTCCCCAGGAGCCTCGTCTCCGCCAGGTCTCCGAGGTCTCTGGAACCAGGAATAATTTAGGTGCTGACTCTTCCCTGCAGGCAGCTGCAAACACTGACTGGCCTTCCTACAGACAACTCAAACTTATCCTGTCTAAAACAAATTCATTATCTTCTCTTCGGCCTTACCCAGACATGGAACTGCCAGTACTTTCCATCTGGATTATAACTGTGTCGCCATTGGTCCCTTCCCCTGCAGTCTCTCCAGAGCCAGCTCATGCTCTGATGGCCAGAGGATTCTTAATACGGCATTTCCCTGCCTAATAAATTCTACAGTTTCCCACTGTTTACAACACAAAGTCCAACATAAAGAGTTTAAAGCAGACAGGAACAAAACACAGCTGCCGTGGAGAGCAGGTGGCGTGCCCAAGAGTCAGCAGCCTGCCCTCCAGGGCCAGGACGCCTGCCCGCCCACCTGCAGCAGACTTTTACTTCACCGGGACCCCGTGTCTAGCACTCACCATTTGAAGAATAGAGGGCAGAAAATTCCACAGATTTGAAGTAAGATTATGAGAGCAGCCCAGACCATCTGTGGGAGACGAAGTGTGGTTCAGACCAGCAGGAACTTACGGGGCGTAAGGGAGGAAGGAGGGTCCACAGAACCTGAAACTCGAAGATCAGCAGCACAAAGCGTAGAAGAACTGAAAACCACTGCTTTCTAACTGCTCAGCTCACTAGTGAGGAAGCTACTCAGTGTTGGGGGAAACTAAAACATTGTATATACACATAAATATTTGTATTAATCTAAACTAATATAACAACTAACATTTTTGAATACTCATACATATTCTTATAACAATTCTGTGAAATAGATAGTATTATCTCCTCTTTATTTCTTTTTAAGGATTTCTTTATTTTAGAGAGGGAGAGAGAGTCTTCAGCAGAATCCGCGCTGAGCCCGATGCGGGGCTCGATCTCGGAACCGTGACATCGGACCTGAGCCAAAACCAAGAGTCGGTCACTTAGCTGACTGTGCCACCCAGGTGCTCCTATCCCCACTTTAAATTTGAGAAAGCTAAGGCTCAGGGTGATCAAATTATCCCCATTTCCAGTTAACAAGTGATGGGAATGTCTTCAAGCCCAGAGCAGCCAGTCTCAAGCCAAAAGGAAGAAAACCACTCCACCACGCCCCCTCCCAGTGACACAGGCACTTCTTACATCATCCGGTCCGTCAGGGCCCCAGCAGGACGCAGACGGTATATCTCGAAGCAGTAACTTGGACACTTAACAAAGGGCCTGTCTGCGGTGCTGTGGGCAGGACAGCCCAAGGGACAAAGCAGCTGGTTATTGGTGGTCCCTGTTGATACCCATAAACCTGAAAGGCAAGGGGCTGCTGGAATTTGGAAACAAAGAAGCGGTGTGGAGAGGGGCAGTTTATAGAAAACATGAGTCCGTCCAGAAATGCAGCCAACGCGCTGGGCATTACAAAGAGAGGGGAGGCGCAGTGAAGGCACAGGCGTCCCACCTCCTCCTCCCTCTGATCCCTGTCCAAGCTTCCACAGGCCAGACCAGCCTAGAGCCGGAGGACACGGCAGCCTGCCGAAGGCTCCAACGGCCAGCGCACAGAACACGGTAGGAGAAGCTGAAGAGTGGCTCTGAAAAAGGAAAGAGACGACCAAACACGAATTTAAAGACACATCATCGTGTCATGAAATTTCTTTGGAGTCACAAGAAGAGGCATACAAAGGTATATCAGTCCAAAGGATAATGGTAGGAGGTGGGGAGAGGGAAAATTTGGCTAAAAACACAATAAAATCACTCATTTTAAGACTATGGAAAGTATAATATTATGTCCTTCAATTTTTATTCTCTAATAAACTAAGAATAACCAAATATGACTCGAAGTGTGCTTGATTTTTTTCTTTGCTTGACCTAATGGCTTGATGGCTTAAAGGAAAAGCAAAGAATTGAACTAAACTATCCAGGAAAAAGAAATTGGGCTGAAAAAGCAGCCAACTTCTGCCAATCCTTCTTCCCCATATGTCTGGGGAACAGAAGGCTCCAAGTACCCACGCACATGGTCTAAACTCCCTTTTGGAGATGAACAGAATCACGGGAACTGGAGAAGAGAGAACAGAGAGAGAGGAACCACCAGGGGAATACAGCCACAACTGAGCAATAACGAAGTCCTTTCATTAGGGCACCACCAGCCCAGAGATCGGCAATTCACTGAACCCGTCAACAGGTACCGCCTACTGAGGATATCCACACCTGTAAGTCCTTCTTTCAAGCTTCACTATATTGAATTTCTGTGGAAAGAAGAATAACCACCATTAAAGAAGAAATGGACATTGAAACCAAAAAAGCACAAAATAATATTGAAACTGAGAGTCCGTACGGACGCCACCGCCAGCCCCTGGGACAACTCTCAGTGCTCAGAGGCAGAGGCCTCCGCCTTGACCAAATCCTGTGACCTACACAGAGAGCAGAACTCAGTGTGCAACAAACCTGGGCCGACCGTGACACTCTTCACGTGCTTGTGGTCAGTGACTGCACAAAACTGAAGGAAGACAGTTGTATCCCTTGGATTCTCCCTCTGATGCCCCACCTACGGCAGAACCTTGGCACTGTCACCACACGATCCATTAGTCAGTACAGGGACAGGGCTGGCTGCCTTATGGGATAGCAATGCCCAGCGTTCGCGGATACACCATCCCCAGGGAAAAGACCTAGACCCAGTCAGCAAGCCCTGTAACGAGTGGGCCGTGTCCCGCAGCTTTGCCGCACAGGCTGCTGCAGACTTTGGCTCCGGGGTAACTGTCAGGTCAAGGAAGACCATCTCCAAGCCTCAGAGCTCACGGGAAAGTCCAAATCCCGCCCTTGACGGGTGAGAGGAAGCAGAGCCCGAAAGGCCTGGCGTGTAAAGCATCCACACAAAGGAGAAATTTGCCTTTTTTTCTCTCTTCTGGCAGAGCTTTACATCTTTAAGGCCAAAACATTGCACCTAACATAATGGCGATAGTAAATAAGGGATCTCGGTGGCCACTCAAAACAGAAACGATCCTGTTCCATACGCGCAGGTAGAGAGCGAGAGAGAGAGAGCGAGAGCTATCATCACGAGCAGGCCCGGGCAGGAGCTGAGCCAGAAATGGAAATAGGTACGTGGCCAAGGGCGCAAACTGAATGAGCGCAGAGACACGAGTAAGATGGAAGGCCGCTAAAGTGTCTATGATGTACTTTAAAATCCTCAGTACAGACGATGGAACACAACGATGTGCTCCTTGGCTTAAGCTTTGCTCCAGGGCCAGTCGGTTGTCCTAGTCCGGAGCCCCCAGTCTGGGGGTGAGACTCCGCGAGGGGCACTCAGCTCTTCATAGCTTGGTCCTCACCTGTGCCTTTGCCCATGAGGGTAGAGTTCCGGGACAGCGCTCTGCTGGGGAATTAGCATCGTAACCAGTGCCGTGGACACAGGAACAGGCTCTCGCTGGGGACGGGCAGTATTCCAGAAAACGGGGGGTGGTGAAAATATCTGCCACGTTCCCTACGCTTGCATGAACAGTGTGGAAAAATGGGATGGAGGCCTGCAAAGCGCATGCTTCCGGGCTTCCTGCGCCTCTCCCCTACACCCGCAGAAGTGCAAGCAGAAAGGGAGAAGGCTGCAAAGCAGAGAAAGACAAGTGAACCCTGCAGGACAGAGACGACGTGAGGCTTTACTTCTGAAGCAGAAGTTCTGACCTAGGCAAACAGCCTTTTTTTTTTTTAAGACTAATTTATTTATTTCGGGGGGTGGGGGTGCGCTGGAGGAGAAAGAGAATCTCAAGCTGAGCCCGGACCCAGATCCGGGGCTCGATTTCACGATCCTGAGAGTCAGAGGCTCAACCGACTGAGCCACCCAGGTGCCCCGTGAACATCAATTTGTAAGGTCTTGAATGCATTTCTTTCCAACATATACTGTGTAGATTGACTGTTGGTTACCCTAAAGCCTACATGGTTCTTAAAAAAAAAAAAAAAAAGGCATTTAAAGAAGACCTCGAGCTTACCTACCCCCACCCTTTACCCCACACAGAAACACACTACTCGGCCACAAACACGAGACCCCCAGTTTATGCTATGACTTCCTTCTCTGCATTTCACTGGAGAGGTTATGTTAAAGTAACAGAATCTGTCTCACTGTTCACTCTCGTAAGTTAGCACATAAGTTAGCAATCTATGGATAAACACCTGGCCTGCACTGCTTCTAGATTGAATTCTTTAAAGATATCTCTTGAGTTTTTAACAATTTCCATTTAAATAATTTTCAGGTTTTTGCAAAGCCCCATTTTTAGGCATCTCCAACATACGGGGGTTAGTCTGACACCCCAAATATCTTAATGAATTATTTTAGTATTAAATTATATGTCCACTTTTCATACAGTAGGTCCATTTTTCATAAACTCCCCAGCTAAGCGCCTTCCCAACTCTATACTAAACAATGAGGAAGAAGACATTGCGAATCAATGGACAGTCACCCTGGCGACTGCTGGGGTCCCACAGCATTAAATACCAAAGATGAAGCAGCCAATTGTGTGGACCCAACTGAGGTTTCTTTGCATAATCCTTTAATGAAATGAGACTGCTGAATTAGAAGAAGTCAGGCAAACCTGACCCAGATTCTTAAAGTAAGGGTCATTGCCCTAGAAGTCTGTCAAGATTGTGCATTAGAGTGTATTCTTAGTCAGTGAGCAATCAAAACAAATATTTCACTGCGCTTCATAAGCCCAGGCCGTGTGATTGCATCTGACATATCTAGGAGAAGATAATCCCTTACAGCTCACTTCCTCTTGTTTCTAAATGTTAAGTTGCGTTGACTTAAACAGACCTCTCCAGCGGCCCTGTGTCGGAGAGATACGTGGAGGGACCAGGGAAACGGGTGAAGTAAGAATTCCTAACTAGTCCTTGGACTCAGGACTGAGGCTGCCAGAGCTGGTTGGGTTCCCCCAAAGAAGCACAGGAAGAAATTAACATGGGATTTTTTCAACAGATAAAAACAGGATCGGTATGTATATTTCGGTTGTGTTTATTTCAACACTGTTGGCGGTAGCCAAGTAAGAGGACGAAGAAAAGGGAATGCCCTCAACCCCATCAGTAGGGGGACGATTGAGTAAATTTCTGTTCATTCGTTCATGGACTATTCTGCAGTGAGTGAAGGGATATAGCACAGAATTTAGGAACAGAGAGTGTAGAACCAGACCGCCTGGGTTTCTCATTCCACCACTTCCTAAGCCGTGTGACTCTCACAAATTACTCAATTTATCTAGGCCTCCATTTTCTCAAATGGAAAATGCTAATGATAATGGCACCTACCTCACAGGGTTGACAAAGGGATTAAATAAAGTATTTGCAAGAGTGATTTGGACATAGTAAACACTCAATAAAAGAAGCTAATAATAAAAGAATTCCTTGTTTACTTAGAGCTAATAACTGAATGGAATGGATGTTCTTGGCAGAGTAATGTTCATGGTAAGATAATGTTAACAACCGACCCTGTATATATTTGCTTAACACAGAAAAAGGTATGGGAAGATACACCCATTGAAAAAAGAACAAAAGAGAATAAAATTTTTCCTTACATACTTTCATGTTGATTTATTCTAATAAGCATGAATTACTGATGTCCTTTGTTATGTCCAGCAAAGCAAGAAAATATGTGTGTTAATGTCCAAGTATGTGTTTGGATACATAAAGTCAGCAGAAATTTGGCTTTGGGTCCACATATGGAAACCAACACTGGGGTGGGGGCTGGGGGGTAAGCACAGCAGTGTGGCAGACCGGGCCTGACTCGGTATCTCCTTCTTCACTGTTCATCCATAGAGCTGAACTGGGAATCCCTGCAGGATACTGACTGTTGGTCATTAATGGTCACTGCCCACAGATGTTACAGGCATGGACGGCTCTATCCCAGAAGGCACTGATTTTGTACAAGTCAGTGGAGGCAGACTGGGTTATACCCCAGAGGCTTCAGCCATGAAGGTTTCTTTCTCTTTCCCCTTCCATCTCCAGATGGCATGTCCTGCCACAGCTCCGTGTCAGGCTTCACTGGGCACCCAAGCTGATGGACCTGAGCCTTCAACTGCAACACCAATGAGCTCACGGCAGAAGAGAGAGAATGGAGAGTTATCTGTTGCCTCTTCAAACTTTGCCTGGAAATGACTCACTTCTTCTGCTCACTTTTCATTTGCCAAAGACAGTCAGTCACGTGGGTGTGCATGAATTCAACAGCATGAAGATACGGAATCTTCCGTCAGGGAGGGCACGATGTGAATGAAAGGTACTCGAATCACCGCTTGTGTTTTCTCCATTATTCTGGGTTATTCACAGAAGGTCCCTCTTCTTCAGAAGAGATTTACAGTCCCTTATCTGAAACCCTTGGGGCCAAATGCAGAATTCAGAACTTTTCAGACCTTATGCAACCAGTACTAGGAATACACC
This sequence comes from Mellivora capensis, assembly GCA_004024625.1. Classification (NCBI taxonomy): domain Eukaryota; kingdom Metazoa; phylum Chordata; class Mammalia; order Carnivora; family Mustelidae; genus Mellivora; species Mellivora capensis. The sequence continues at coordinate 14,905 of PISX010025859.1, read as the reverse complement.
AGATGGGACCTGGGGAGCATCTGGTATTACTATTCTTGAGGCAAACACGTAAATATCCACATTAAGTGGGATAAATAGGCCTAAACTTCTGTCAGTTTAGATACGGGTATTCTCACCAATTAAGTTTGTATAACTTATTTTTTGAAATGGGGCTTTCAGAGTTTTTTGGAATTCATAATTTCAGGTAATGGAGTGTGGTACGATCAAGAATTAGCTATGGAGTAAATCTGCTTTAATGTCTCTTTCTCCAACAGAAAAGAAGCAAAACTAACAACCAATGAGAAATTTAAAAGGAAAACCTAGTATTTAGCAATGTCATGAGGCTTCCGTTCCACCCTCTGTCAGAGACAGTACAATTTATGGCATTATTTAAACCCAACAACCCAGCTTGAAAGCAAGTGAAGAATGAAAACCAAACCCCCTGAACGTCCTTCAAATGTCTCTTTATCACAGCTTTGGCTTATGTTTAGATCAAAGATATCAGTTTATTTGAATGAACTCCAGGTAGGTAAAATTCCAATGTTTATTCAGGGCTTCGGACCTCACAAGCAACGGTACACTGGGGAAATCATCCTGAATAAATATTAGGAGAAGAAGCCAAAAATAAAGCTTCACAAAAAGCAAGTGTCTCACATCAACCCCAGCCTTTGTGCAACGCACAGGAGAGGAGGTCAGCTGGCCCGTTCTTAGCTCCGGAAGAACAGAGTAGTCAACACTCCAGAGGGAGGTGTTGGAAAGGGGAAAGATTTATGGTCAAAAGCCCTACGTTTGCTTCTCAACTCTTCCACTTACCTGCTGAGTGAGGTTGAGCCACATTCTGAACACCCATTTCTTTATTGGTTTTCCCTTCATTTTTTTTAAAGGTTTTATTTATCATTTGAGAGAGAGACAGTGAGAGAGCATGAGAGGGGAGAGGGCGAGAGGGAGAAGCAGACTCCTTGGGGAGCAGGGAGCCCGATGGGGGACTCGATCCCGGGGCTCCAGGATTGTGACCTGAGCCGAAGGCAGTCACTTAACCGACTGAGCCCCCCCGGCGCCCCTCCCTTGATTTTTATTGAGGAGAGCATCCATTTCTCCCGAAGAAGAGGAGGTTAGTGAATGCTCTTGCTCACCCAGCTACGTCGTAAGACGGCTGAGAGACTCGGGCGGAAACTCGTGAAAACCCACAGCCCTGGACCAGTGCTCATCACGGCCACGCTGTTGACCCCTGCAGCTGCCTCGGGTCACATATTAGGATCCCCGGTAAGTCCGTCTTTCCTCCTCACACACACACACATCATGGACCAACTTAAGAGTTCACGGGGCTCTTGACATCCTGCGCTACATTTTGCTCTTTTAAAGTCTCTGCAAAAACATATATTCTAATCCAGAGTTTGGCTTTGTCTTACGGGTCTGCTTGTTTTTTCTAGTTCCTTCATTTAGGAAAAATACAATTTTCTAAGAGAATGGACAATGCAAATTTTTCATAGTGACATCAGCCCCAGGAGGCCATTTGACAAGCTGCAGTGATCACCATGAAGGCAAGCCAAGTTGGAGTTTAAGAAAAAAATAAAAAGATGAATTAGCGTCATGCTGGTTCAATTCAGGCTTTAATTCAGATAAGACACTAATATGCCAATTTGAGGAAACACAGAGGTAAGCAGTTGATTTAGTTAAGGCAGTAGGATCATAAGTGATTTTTCTTCTTAACAAGAAAAAAAATTTGTGTTATTATGTTGGTGATGGATTTTAACTAGACTTACTGTGGTGATCATATCACAATGTATACAAATACTGAATCATGGTGTACGCTTCAAGCTTATATAAGCTTTCATGTCAGTTATACCTCAATTTCTAAAAAAGAATTTTTTGGCAGAATAATTGGCTCATATGATACTTGAGTTTAATAAGAAGGAGAAGAAAAACGTTTGTTTCAGAGGCAGGAACATTAATTATAGCATTCTCTCTGAGGTCTTAGGCCCTAGTTTGGGGAGGTTTTTGCCTTTCTGTGTACTGTGTACATTTTGTATAACAGGGGAGAAATCCCATTATGTCAGTATTTTGAAACAGCAAAGCAGTTTTTACCTGTTATTCCTAAGAGCTGAGAAGAATATACCAAAGACCTCTTGATAACAGAGAGAACTACACTAATTATTGTGAATGTGAGAAGGAGAATTGCAACTTTTATTTTCCTTCTGGGTTCCCAATCCCATAACATATATTTCCTTCTTAAAATGTCAAACTCTAGGGACATACTGGGGGGCTCAGTCAGTGAACCATCTGCCTTCAGCTCAGGTCATGATTCCAGGGTCCAGGGATCGAGCCCCACATCGGGCTCCCTGCTCAGCGGGGAGTCTGCTTCTCCCTCTGCTCCTTACCCCCACTAATGCTCTCTCTCAAATCAATTAAAAAATAAAATCTTTTAAAAAAAAAAAAGGTCAAACTCTAGGGGCACCTCGATGACTCAGCTGGTTAACCGACTGGCTCTTGATTTCAACTCAGGTCATGATCTCACAGTCTTCAGATCAAGCCCCACGTGGGGTTCCGTGCCCAGTGCGGAGTCTGTTTCTCCCTCTCCCTCTGTCCCTCCCCCTACTCATGCTTGCTCTCCCCATCTCTTAAATAAATAAATAAACAAACAAACAAACAAGCAAGCAAAGAAAATCTTTAAAATAAAATAAAATGTCATAGTCTATACACAGCATCATTCAACATCTGGCCAGCATTTACTGAGTACTAGCTACACAGGAGTGAGTGGATCAACATCGTACCTGCCCAGCTTGGGTCCAGGGCTGGGACCCTAGATTCTGGTGGAAAAGAATCCAGAGATCCAGGAGGAGTTGCTACTAGAGGCCTCCTTTGCCAGGTGGGGACCTGACAGCTACAACTGGTGACAGAGGCAAGCACAGGAGATGAGGCTATAAGAATCTTACAAAGGGTGTGTCCCAGGGAGGTCAGCTAAGGCTGGTGCCATAGCTCTAGACACACAAGGTCTACGGTCTGGAAGGTCAGATATGAAAGCAAGAATCCAGGAACCAAGGGGCAAGACTCTCAAAAACTCTGAGTTAGAAGACCTTTGCTCTCTTTTTTTCTCCTGCCTCCCAGTATTTACCCAAAGAAAATGAAAACACTAATTTGTGAAGATATATGCATTGCTTTGTTTATCGTGCACCATTTATAATACCCAAGATATATGGAGGAAACCTAAGTGTCCGTCAACAGATGGACAGATAAGGAAAATGCGGTGCGTGTATATGAGGAATATGACGCAGCCACAAAAAGGGATGAGGTCATGTCATTTGCAACAACATGGATGGAACCAAAGGGTATTACGCTAAGTGAAATAAGTCGGACTGGAGAAAACAGATACTATATGATTCCACTCATAAGTGGAATCTTAAAAAAAATGAATAAATGAGCAAAAAAAATCCAGGAACCAGAAGTCTGAGTTAGAGGACTTTTGCTCTCTTGCTCTCTCCTTCTTTCTCACCTAAGGTGTGGGCAGCCCTGCTAGAGTCCACGGAAATGCGTGACAGGCACGACAATCCTGAGGTCTGTAGGGAGGCCCTAACCGAGACTGATGCAGGGGTTCCCTGTGAGGTCACAGGGGTGACATGGTCCTGTCCTTGGAGGCACTGCAAATGTTCTGCCTTGCAACCAGACAGCAATGCCCAGAGTGAGCCGCAGCCCCCCATTATCAGGCTTATAATGGTGAATCTGGGGGGTATAATAGAGAAGCAACAGCTTCTAGAATTAGTAGTGAGCGTTCACATACCCCAGATGCTAGAGCAACCTGAAAAGTTCTTAGAACGAATCCATTATCCTTTTCTACAACATCATGTGATTTCACTGCAGACACTAGTGCATCCACTAAATAAAAAGGAGAGGCATTTCCGATGACATTCTTTATTAGCAATCATACTGCTAGAGACAGAAATAATAGAACGATATTCTGGGTTATCAGAGTGGGAGTGGATCAAGGCAGGAAATAATGTTTAAATTTCTGGGATCACATCAAATGGGTTTAAAGCCATGAAGAAGGATCATGATCTGACTCTGTTCCATGCAGTAAGATACAGTGGAAATGCTGCCCACGCATCTGGCCCTGAAGCTTTCCCGCAGGCCTGCTCTGCCGCAGGGGCAGAAGAGCTGTCTGGCTGAAGGCTCGGGAGCTTACAGAACAGCAGATGAACTTGGCTGTGGCTTGGATGCAGTTCACAGCCTCCTGAAGCAGACAACTTCCCTGTGCGGTTTTCTCAAGGTCAGGCTTATAACCTCAAAAAAAAAAAAAAAACCCATGCATGAGTCCGGCGCCAAATACAACCGTGGGTAATACCCTCTGGCAGGCCCCCTCCAAGGTCATGGGCACAGCTCCAACCCCTGCTTTGTCATCTCCCCAGGAAAGGGTTTCCCGTCACCACCCAGGAGACCTTGACCACACTGAGGTCAGCCCCTCAAAGGCCCCCAGCTTTGCCACGTGTGTAACATGAGCGGGGCAGCCTCCAGTTCCTGATCCCAACCCCACAATTGCTGACAGCTAACCACTCTTCCATCCAGCTAACCACTCTTCCATCCAGCTAACCACTCTTCCATCCAGCTAACCACTCTTCCATCCAGCTAACCACTCTTCCATCCAACATGCCTGGGAGCTTATGTGATGTTTCCCCACTTTCTTCCATGCTGCTCAGAGACTAACATCACTTTCGTGACCCAGCATGACGCAGAAAACGGGCACTAATGGCTTTTAACCAAACCGCAGAGCCCTAGCGCTGCCTCTCTGCTATTCTGATCTTGCCGACCTGACGGGGAGCCCAGGAATCTGGACCACAACGAGCCCCTCGGGTTATTCTAATACAGGTCAAAGGCCCACATTGTGAGAAACAACCAGCAGAGAGGCTGAACAGAAGTCCTGACCTGCGGGCGTATTCTCAGCTAAACCGGGAAACCAATCCTTCCGGCAGAAACACCATCAGCGCAGCGGCCTGGACGGTCCGCTGTGGTCTTCTTCTAGCACGGCGGTTTCACCTGCAATGTAAGTACTCAAGCGTGGTGTTTGTCTTTGCTTCTCAAACTAGTCCTAAGAAGTCAGAAATATTGTATGCAAATTCGGATCCACAAATGACCAAGGCAACGCAGTACCTTCGGCGTGATTGACAGCGCTAAGGGAGATTAAGCTTCGTGCCGTATCACCTGACACCATATATTTTCCTACTTTGGTTCGTAACCCAGCATTTTGAGCTTGCACTTTATTCTAGCCGCGATAATGTTACGAGATTTATGCACCAAGGCCATATGCCTTGCATAATGCAAGTACTTAATTTACAACTGATTTTAAAGCTGGTGATGCCCAACTTAACGAATGAACCACTTTACCTGTCATCGCTTCAATTCAACCCTCCTTTTGAGCCCAATTTTATTTTGTACTTCTGCAGATTCTCCTCTACCTTTTTCTCTTTGCGTGCCACTACTTTTGAAAGGTCATTTCGGACATAAAATATATGTCCGCCAACACTGAAGGGGAGGGGTGGAGTAAGAAGCCGAATGAGAAGTAAAAAGGGACGTGAGTGGGAAAGAGACGAACGGGAAGAGGAAGAAGGCGCTTCTGATCTGTCCTTCCATGCAAAGTTTGCTCGTTCTTGTGCCTTCCAAGGACATCTTGTCCCAATGACCACCTCCACTTTCTCTTCCCCTTGCGCAGTGACGTGAAGCCCACACTCTTCCCCAACTCCAGTGATCTGGCTTGTGGGAGCCCACGAGGCTCTCAGACGGTCCACAAAGACTCAAACACACCTGGCGCCAGCCTTCTGCCGCTTGCTTAGATAGAAGACCACGGCAGGGGACACGCCTGCGTTCCAGATGCCCAGCTAGTGCCGCTGAGGCTCTGTCCAGCTACATGTGGTCCACACACTGCTCGGGCCTGGTTAGCCGGCTGGTGTTCCGAATGGTGGGTCAACCTCTTTCCCAGTGAAGCCGATCTGAAACTCCGCCGAAATTTATAAGCATTGACTAAGCCCGGGTGCTACGAATGACACTGGAATGCCGAGTTTATCAGGACTTGGAGTTCCTACCAGAATAGGAGGGACAGTCACAAAAACAGACAGACAGCCCTGTTGGAAGAAGTTGCGGAAGATTTCCTCAAGAAGACAGCAGTGTGGAGTCTCGAAGTATGAGTAGGCGTTAGCCGATCGAAATAGTAGGGGCAACAATCATACTTCAAGACAAGGAAAAGGCGTGACCAAAGGCATGGCGGTGGGAAACACTTGGCTGGGGATATGCAATCAGTTTGGCATGACTGCAATGTAAAGCGTGAAGCCTGGAGAGGTGCCCCATGAAGCCAAAAACCAGAGGCCAGGACGGGGAGAGTTTGAAGCCCCAGGGAGGTGCTTGAACTTACTTTATGAGCAGTGGGGAACTGCCCATGAGTTCGTTTTGTTTTGTTTTGTTTTTAAGGAAGAAAGATGGGCCAGATTTGCATTTTAGGAAGCCCTGCACTGATGCCCATACGAATCCTGCATGTGCGGTGGGGTAGGTCCGTGGCCCGGGAGCAAGAGTAAAGGTATCAGACCAGCTAGAAGACTTCTATAATAATCCAACCCAGAACCGGTGAGGCTCCAAACATGGACAGGAGAAGCCAGCATAAGGAGGAAGGAATGAACTGGAAAAATTCCCTAAAAGGTTAAATCAATTGTGTGTGTCAGGTAAGGAGAACTCAAGGAGATTTCCAGGTTTCTGACTCATGTGACTCAGCAGTAGATTTACTGGAACAGGGAAGAAGAGAGAGAAACTTGTCGGGGAATATCAGGAGTTACTCATGAATTCATCATGAATTACAAATGCTTTTACACAAGCCACTCGGTCTCCACGAATTTTGGAGACTTTGAAATGCTACTGGCTACACCACAGGCAAAGCTATATTCCCACACGCAGGTAAGTCAAGGGCAAGTCCCCACAGAGGGACTCGCCGGGGAAGTACCTGCTGCCAACACTCCTAGTGGTTGGGGCAATCAGTGTTTCAGTCCCGAAGTGGGTTCTGATAACCCCACCCCACTAACCACTTAGTGTATCTAAGTTCTAAAAAGGGGAAAAAAACTGTCCTTAATTACATGTTGAATTAATGCAAGCACAGTGACCTCAGCAAATCTCTTAATATTGTGGGACCCACTTTCCATACCTATCAAAGGAGGTAGGATAGGCCTTTCTCAAGCTTCTTCAGCCCTGAAGATCTAGACTTGGGCTAAATTTACCATCCTGTAGAACTGTTTTTGGGGGCACCTGGGTGGCTCAGGTGATTAAGCGGCTGCCTTGGGTTCAGGTCATAATCCCAGGATCTTGGGATCGAGCCCCACATCGGGCTCCCTGCCCAGCAAGGAGCCTGCTTCTCCCTCTCCCTCTGCCTGCCGTTCTGGCTACTTGTGCTCTCTACCTTTCTGTCAAATAAATAAATAAAATCTCTTTAAAAAGAAGAAGAACTGTGTTTTTATAGTCTCTATGTATATATAGTCTCTATGTATACTCTCTATGCACATGTGGGGCCCTTTGAATAAACAATACGTGCCACGCTTTTATGCTCACTTCATATGACTTGAGTTTGTGCAAACACTTTTTAAATGTTTCTGATTGCTCCAAGGAAAATTTAAAAGATTTACAGAGGGGTGCCTGGACAGCACAGTCAGTTATCCGACTGACTCTTCATTTCAGCTTGGGTCATGGTCTCAGCGTTGTGAGATCGAGCCCCACCTCGGGCTCCATGCACATACGTCTGCTTAAGTTTCTCTCTCCTGCCCCTCCCCCTGCTCACTCTCCTTCTCTCTCCCTCTAATAAATGACTAAATCTTTAAAAATTTATAGAAAGATGTTCCTTTTTCTAATGACATATATTTTACCACACCAATGACTTACTTGATTCCAAGCTAATGGTAAGAATATGTAGGTTTTGGCTTGGTGTCAGCAGACCGTGATCTCGGGGTCGTGAGACTGAGCCTCACTTTGGGCTCTGTGCGCAGCGCAGGGCGTCTGCTGGAGAGTCTCTCTCTCTCTCTAAAAAAAATAGATAAGACTTTAATTAAAAAAAAAAAAAAACAGGGGTGCCCAGTGGCTCAGTCATTAAGCATCTGCCTTCAGCTCAGGTCATGATCCCAGGGTCCTGGAATCAAGTTCCACATCAGGGTCCCTGCTCAGTGGGGAGCCTGCTTCTCCCTCTGCCGTTCCCCCTGCTTGTACTCGTTCTCTCTCTCTCTCTCTCCCTCTCTCTCTCCCTCTCTCTCTCTGTCAAATAAATAAACAAAATATTTTTTAAAAAGGCATTAGATCTACATCTTGTTAGAGATATATTGCCAGGGGTTCCACAAACTGGGAGCACAAATAGTAAGAAGAGAGAAAAAAAAGAGCATCCTGAACATCTTAGAACTTTGACTGTCAAATGAAATTGGCAATAATAATGTTGAATTTGTTCTAAGTTCTTTGGAGTTGGTGTCAGTGCCCAAATACACTTCAACTTAATTCAAAGGGAAGGCACTCTCTTTCCACTCCCTCTTATCAATATTTGTGTCTACATTGTCACCTCACTTCCTATGGAGTCAGGGTCACCAATAATAAAACAGACAATCCTATACATCCTTCCAAAAAGAACATTTAAAAATAGTGTAATTTTCACCTATATGTACCGAGATGTTCATGAAAATTCACAACAGCCAAAAAGGATATTGTCTAAACTTCCAACAATAAGGGAATTTTTAATAAAGTACAGCATACCCATATCCTGCCACAAATATTATTACTAGAAGTTACACAGGGAAAAAACACTTGTTAGTGTAGGACAATTATACATCCTTTTAAGCCAGTGAGTGGGCCGTGCGCAACACAGCGTCTGTGTTATCGCCCCTCCCCCTACAAGGGTCACAGTGCCCTGTTTGTCTTCACTTTCCAAGTTTTCTGCTTTGAAGATTTATTTTCTTTTGTCATTAAAAAGAGTGCCACTTTTTAATTTTTTTAATTTTATTATCTTTTAAAGTTTTTTTTAATTTATTTATTTGAGAGAGAGACAGAGAATGAGTGCGGGAAAGGGGCAGAGGGAGAGGGAGAAACAGTCCCCCTGCTGAGCAGAGCGCCTGACCCCAATACCCTGAGATCACGACCCGAGCTGAAGGCAGACACCTAACCCCTGAGCCCCCCAGTGCCCTGCAGTACCACTCTTTTAAGTGGCTGTAACAGGGATGTAGGGAACAGTTTGAGAACGGATCGAAGCACCAAATGAAAGTGCTCCGCCTCCTTCCGAGCAGCCCCTGAGCCTCGCATTAGAGGTGGGGTGACAGCGGGAACACAAATACCTCACTCTGGTACAGCTCTGAGACCGCGCCGGGGTCCTGAGCGATTAAAGGTGCCTAATCATTCCCAGGAAATACCTCCTCAAAGCCCAAGGCTGGAAGATGGAAAAAAGATGGGCAGTGGGAAAAACGGCCCACCCAAGTGGCCAAGGGGCGACACCCACCCGGGGAGTCTGCGCAGTTCAGGATGTCCCCTAAGTTCTACACTGCGGGAGACACGTCCCCATCTTCTCCCCAGGAAGGCTGGACACAAAGGTTGCTGTCAGAGTGAAAGGCGGACCTGTCTTGCAACGACTTGGTTTCTGGAGTGAAAACGTCCCCAGGTTTCAGAAGTCTCAGCCGCCATCCAAGAAGAACAAAGTGGGTGAGAAACCTATGAGATGGGAAAGGCCTCTCTGCATTCCGGGAGCCCGTCCAGTCTCTTTTGGCAAAGGGCAAGAAAATCCTTCCCGATAAGCAGCCGGGAGACGCAGTCACCCTAGGCCCAGGGGAGTCCCCAAGAAGGCAGGCGGGTGGGGAGGTCTGACCAGCTCTTCTGGGCTGAGCCACCAGCTCAGGCCTCCGGGCTGGTTGCTCCTTCTCCCTCCTCCCCCCAAAAGAGAGGCCTGAGGTAAGAAGAACTCTGAGTTCTGTGGCCGGTGGGCCCCATCCAAGAATTAAGAAATGTGGTTAATGGTACGTTATAAAAGAAATACCACCTCACACCCACGAAGATGATTACCATTTAAAAAACAAACATAAATTAATAAAAGTAAAATAAATAAATAAACAAAAAACAAACAAACAGGGGCACGTGAGTGGCCCAGTCGGTTAAGCATCTGCTCCTGGTTTCAGCTCCGGTCATGGTCTCGAGGTTGTGGGATCGAGACTCCACGTCAGGCTGAGCTCAGTGCAGAGTCTGCTTCTGATTCTCTCTCCCTCTCATTCGCTCTCTCTTTCAAATGAATAAATAAAATCTTAAATAAATAAATAAATAAGCTTTTTTTCAATTAAAAAAATATAACAAATATTGGTGAGGATATAGAGAAACTGAACCTTTGTGCACTGCTGGTGGGAATGTAAAATGGTGCCACCACTATGAAAAATAGTAGGAGAGTTCCTCATAAACGTGAAAAACAGAATTACACATGATCCAGCAATTTCACTTTCAGGTGCGTGCCCCAAGGAACTGAAAGCAGACTCACAGTCAGGTGTTAGTACCCTATGGCCACAGCAGCCATATTCACGGTAAATGTGGGAGCAGCTCAAGTGTCCGCCGACACACGAGCGGATAAACACGATATGGTATTACACAGCGATTGTTATGCAGCCTTAAAAAGTAATGACATTCAGGGGCACCTGGGTGGCTCAGTGGGTTAAGCCTCTGCCTTCAGCTCGGGTCATGGTCCCAGGGTCCTGGGATCGAGCCCCGCATCGGGCTCTCTGCTCAGCAGGGAGCCTGCTTCCTCCTCTCTCTCTGCCTGCCTCTCTGCCTGCTTGTGATCTCTGTCAAGTAAATGAAATCTTAAAAAAAAAAAAAAAAAAAGTAATGACGTTCAGACACAGGTTTACAGACACGGCGCTAAGTGCAATAAGCCGGTCACAGAAAGAGCAGCATTCCGCCCACCGGAGTCACCCAAAGCAGAGAAACTCACAGAGGCAGAGTGCAGGGGAGAGGCCCGGGGGCTGCGGGAGCGGGGGTGTAACGGGGACAGAGTTTCAGCTCAGGAAGATGGAAAAGGTTCTGGAGATGGTCTGGACAATGCAAAGGAGCTAAGTGGCACTGGACTGTGCACTTAGAGACGGTTTGCACGGTAACTTGTATGTTATGATCTGACAACAGCTTCTTAGAAATTACTCCTTCATTTACGAAGAAATAAAGAGGCGCCTGGGTGGCTCCGTGGGTTAAGCGTCTGCCTTCGGCTCAGGTCATGATCCCGGGGTCCTGGGTTGAGTCCCACGTGGGGCTCCCTGCCCAGCGGGGAGCCTGCTTCTCCGTCTGCCCCTCCCCCCACTCATCTCTCAATCTCTCTCTCTCACTATCTCAAATAAATAAAATCTTAAAGCAGGGAGGGAGGGAGGCCAAAGGAAATGCCAACAGATGCAGAGAGGAGTGAGTTTTGCTACATTTCCTAACCTTTGCCTGGGGTCTGTGGGTCGGAGGCAGCCACGCCCTGAGCCCCCAGGGAGCCTGGGCAAAACAGCAGGAAGCACAGGGTGTCCCCGGCAGGTCCCCAGCAGGCCGAGCGAGGCAGGACACCTAGGGACGAGGACGGCTGATGAACCCAGGCGGCGCCGTTATCTCCGCTCCGCCGGCCTGCGCGGCTCTGCGGGTCCCTGGGCTCCAGCCCTAAGACAGGTCAGAGCTGCGAGGGTTCCGTGCGGACCCGGGGGGGCGCGTCCCCGCTGCCTGCGCCCTGGAGCGGACCCGTGCGCTCACGCGCTCCTCGCGCACCGGAAGCCCAGGCCGGGCACGCAACAGGCGGAGAACGTTCTTCCTTTCCGCGGTGCTGGTAACCCCGTGGAGGGAAGAAGGGAAATCCGTACTCGCGTCTCTTTAAACTGTGGCACTGTGGCCTGTGCAGCCACTTCACCTACTAAGAATGTAACTGAGGGGGCGCCCAGGCGGTGCCGCAGCTCGAGCCTCCGACGCAGTTCTGGCTGCGGCGCTGGTCGAGGGTGGCGAGGCCAGCGGGGCATCGGGCTTCCCGTCCAGTGCGGGGTCTGCCTGCGCGTCTCTCTCCCTCTCCCTCGCGCGCTCTAAAATAAATCAGTAAATCTTTGGGGGAAATATTAACATGTTTTTAGATCAGCTAAAGCGTCGGCGACAGGCGGTGACGGGGATGCGTCAGCCCGTGTGCATCCCGCGGTGCTAATCACCGCCAGAACGACCGCGGCTCCGCTGAGCCCAAGGCTCTCCGGGCTCCTCTCACGGGACGCCCAGCCCCAGGACAGACCCTGAGCCTCCCAGAACCTCCGACTCCCACGCTCCACTCTCCGTGGCGGCCCAGAGCCCCCGGGGCGCCTTGCAGACCCGAAGTGTGCGAGGCCGGGGCCCCGGGACTCCCAGGCTACGTCCGAGCGAGACGGTCCTCGTGCCACTGTGGAACCGGGCGAGCAGGACAAAGGCAGAGGGAAAGGCAGGGAAGAGGAGCCGGGAAGGGCCGCGGGCCGCGCGGCGGGGGAGGGGCGGGAGCAGCTCCGCCACCAAACGCGCCGCCGCCCCCGGTGGACACCCGCGCGGGCAGGACGCCTGGGCCCCGCAGACCCCAGCGGCGCCCCCGGGGCCAGCGGCTCCCCAGCGAGGCCGGCAGCGCGCACGGTCCCCCCGGGCCCCGCCGCACCCCGGCCCGCACGGAAGGACGCGGCCGCCGGATCGGAGGATCTTCCCACGCGCTCAAGGTCCCGCATCGACGATCGGGCCTCGGCGTCGCCTGCGGCCCAGAAAGACACAGACGTGCGGGGACAGCGTCAGGGGCGCAGCCCGGAGGCCGCGCGCAGCCGCCTGCGGCACGTTCCCGCGCGCACAGGACCGCCTCGCCCGCGGGTCATCTAAGCGAATCTGCATTTTTATCCCCTAGTGCGCGCCGAGACCGTTGGCTCCACGTGGGCGGAGAGACGCGGAGAGAAGGAGAAACACACCACGACGGCAGGACCGTCCCGGACGGACCGACAGACACGGCCGCGGACGCAAACCTCCTTCCTCGCGGCCGAGTTGCTGCTCCTGGTGTTTTCAGACCCGAGACCAAGGGACCCGGTTATTAATTCACAAAGATCTATTTGATTATGGAGGATCAAGCCTTTCAAAAAACAGTTAATTACAAAAGCCACTTAATATCCGGAGCTGTCGCGCGAGCACCGTTCTCCGGCGGCGCTTTCCTCCGGCGAGAAGCTGCCGGAAAAGCTGTCGCGGGGCGGGCGGCTGCAGGGGAGCGAGCGCCGGGCGCCGGGCTCCCGCCGTCTGTGCCCGCACCAAAGCGCAGCTCCAGCTGGCCTCCCTGGGAGAAAGCCCCCATTCTGACCGTCGCATCCACCGGCAATTTCCGTCCGCAGCGCGTCCCTGGAAGACAGAAGATGCCCACGGGCCGCAACTGCAAATGTGATGTTTCATAGATGTGGAAGGTTGGGAAGAACAGTCAACCACTTGGTGCCTCAGTTTCTCCGTCTGAAAAACACAATTCATAAATGCCATCCATCCATCTGCCTCCCAAATCAACAGCTGTTGAACGTTTTCCTTACAAATGGCCAGGAACATGCCAAGGCACAGAACTGGCCCCGTGTTACACATTTTGATATAAATATGCTGGCAAGAAACAGGAAAGCTTCTTAATTCTACTGAACAATTGATTCCTGATTATTTCAGAGTTGGTTTGTCAAGTTGTGATTTTCTGTGCCACTCCCCCTCCTCGCATTTTTAAAAATCATCCTTGACCATCTGCTCTCAGATAATTCTCTTTCCTTTAGTATCTCCGTTAGACACAGCGAGCAATGAAAATAAGAACCGCTGCTTCAGCGCCTTGTACACTCACATTTAGTCTTACCAGCTTGTGAGATACGGGTTAGGGTTATTATTATTTCTTTTTATTGTATTTATTTGAGAGGGAGAGAGAATGAGGGAGAGAGCACGAGAAGGGGAAGGTCCGAGGGAGAAACAGACTCCCGCTGAGCAGGGAGTCTGGATCCTGACACTCCAGGATCATGACATGAGCGGAAGGCGGTCGCTTAACCAGCTGAGCCACCCAGGCGTCCCTGTTATTATTATTTCTGTTTTATGGATGAAGTTTAGAGAGTTTAGGTGACGTCACCCACGCCCCAAAATTAAGTAGCAAAATTCAAATTAAAACTCAGGTCAACGTCATTCCCAATGACATAAGATGACTTTTGCCGTCCTGCCATAGAGAACAAGAAAGATACATGAACACACACACACACGGAATGCTCAGAATTTCTACTGCTCAGAAATGATTATAAAATATGGGAACAACAGAAATCACTTGATTAAAAAAACGCATTTGAAATACAACGTGGTATCTTGAACTGGCTCCTGGAGCAGAAAAAGAACATTTGTGGAAAAGCTGATGAAATCTCAGTGAAATCTGAGTTGGGTTAAAAAGGAAATCAGTGCTCGCTTCAGCAGCACATATACTAAAAAAAAAAAAAAAAAGAAAAAGAAAGAAAATCATTTCTAAGGAATTCTTGCCGTGTGTGGCCAAAACCATAAATTCTATCACCATTACTAAAGTCAAATGTTGATCATTGTTTACAAGTCATTTAAACCATTTTCTAGTATCTGTTTTGAGATTTATTTCATATAATATCTAACCCATGAACCTTTCCTCAAGAGTCTTTTTGAAAAAAACAAATAGCTTTTTATATTCATGACTTTCCTTCATGGCACAGACAACTGAAGGTCAATTAAGTAACAAAAAATAAAAGGTACATCAAAAAAGAGCTTTCATGAACCATGAGAGACTATGGACTCTGAAAAACAACCCGAAGGTTTTGAAGGGGCGGCGGGTGGGAGGTTGGGGGAGCCTGGTGGTGGGTATTAGGGAGGGCACGCATTGCATGGAGCACTGGGTGTGGTGCAAAAACTATGAATTCTGTTACGCTGAAAAGAAATT
>PISX010025858.1:0-25470 GCA_004024625.1 Mellivora capensis | reverse complement strand
CAGACAAAAGGTTGATATCCAGGATCTATAAAGAACTTCTCAAACTCAACACACACAAAACAGATAATCATATCAAAAAATGGGCAGAAGACATGAACAGACACTTCTCCAATGAAGACATACACATGGCTATCAGACATATGAAAAAATGTTCATCATCAATAGCCATCAGGGAGATTCAAATTAAAACCACATTGAGATACCACTTCACACCAGTTAGAATGGCCAAAATTTGCAAGACAGGAAACAACGTGTGTTGGAGAGGATGTGGAGAAAGGGGAACTCTCTTACACTGTTGGTGGGAATGCAAGTTGGTGCAGCCACTCTGGAGAACAGTGTGGAGATTCCTCAAGAAATTAAAAATAGAGCTTCCCTATGACCCTGCAGTTGCACTACTGGGTATTTACCCCAAAGATACAGATGTAGTAAAAAGAAGGGCCATCTGTACCCCAATGTTTATAGCAGCAATAGCCATGGTCGCCAAACTGTGGAAAGAACCAAGATGCCCTTCAACGGATGAATGGATAAGGAAGATGTGGTCCATATATACTATGGAGTATTATGCCTCCATCAGAAAGGATGAATACCCAACTTTTGTAGCAACATGGATGGGTCTGAAAGAGATTATGCTAAGTGAAATAAGTCAAGCAGAGAGAGTCAATTATCATATGGTTTCACTTATTTGCGGAGCATAACAAATAACACGGAGGACATGGGAAGATGGAGAGGAGAAGGGAGTTGAGGGAATTTGGAAGGGGAGGTGAACCATGAGAGACTATGGACTCTGAAGAACAATCTGAGGGTTTTGAAGGGGCGGGGTTGGGAGGTTGGGGGAGCCAGGTGGTGTGTATTATGGAGGGCACGAATTGCATGGAGCACTGGGTGTGGTGCATAAACAATGAATTCTGTTACGCTGAAAAGAAATTTAAAAAATTTTAAAAATTTTTAAAAATTTAAAAAAAATCAATTTTATTATTTTTTGTTAAAATAAATGAATGTCTTATTATAGAAACTATAATAATGGATGTATTAAGATTAATTAATTGTTAAAATGAAAGATTTTAGATCCAGGTCTTGTCATTGATATATTTAACTCTTTATCTTAATTTCTATGGCAACTGAATTTTAAAAATCATGCATGCTGCCTATAAAATTATCAAATGTAACAAAGTTAACTGGTAGAAATTTCTATACCATATATTTTTAGAAAAAAGTAATCTTATTATGCTATTTTTTAAAAAAATTAAATTTAAGTTAGTTAACATATAGGGTAGTATTGGTTTTAAGAGTAGAATTTACTGATTCATTACTTACTTATAAAACACAGTGTTCATCCCAACCAGTGCCCTTTATGATGCTCATCACCTATTTAGTGTATCCTCCACCCTCTTCCCCTCCAACAACCCTCAGTTTGTTCTCTACAGTTAAGAGTCCCTTACAGTTTGCCTTCCTGTCTGTTTTTATCTTATTTCTTTTCTTCTCTTTCCTTGTTTTCATCTATTTTGTCTCTTAAACTTCACATATGAGTAAAATCATATTCATATATTTGTCTTTCTCTGATTTATTTCACTAAACATAATATAATCTAGTTCCATCCAATTGTTGTAAGTGGAAAGATTTTGTTCTTTTTAATGGCTGAATAATATGTATATATGTATATACACATATATATGTATATATGTATGTATATATATGGCTGAGTTATATATTATATATATATATAATATTTCATATATAAATACCACTTTTTTAATCCATTAATCAGTTGATGGACATTTGGGCTCTTTCCATAATTTGGCTATTGTTTACAGTGCTGCTA
Organism: Mellivora capensis; assembly: GCA_004024625.1. NCBI lineage: Eukaryota > Metazoa > Chordata > Mammalia > Carnivora > Mustelidae > Mellivora > Mellivora capensis. The sequence goes on along the minus strand of PISX010025858.1, from coordinate 23,651 downwards.
TAAACACTGGAGTTTGTGTCCCTTTAAATCAGCGTTTTTTAATCCTTTGAATAAATACCTAGTAATGCAATTGCTGGATTGTAGGATAGTTCTATTTTCAACCTTTTGAGGCACTTCCATAGTGTTTTCCAGAGTGACTGCTCCAGTTTGCCTTCCCACCAAAAGTGCAAAAGGCCTCTTTTTCTGCATCCTCACCAACATCTATTGTTTTCTGAGTTTTTAATTTTAGCCATTCTGACAGGTGTGAGGTGGTATCTCATTGTGATTTTTGATTTATATTTTCCAGATGATGAGTGATATTGAGCATTTTTTTCACATTTCTGTTAGCTATTTGTATATCTTCTTTGGAGAAACATTCGTCCATGTCTTCTGCCCATTTCTTAGCTGCTTTATTTATTTTTTTGGTGCTTATTTTGATGAATTCTTTATAGATTCTTCATACTAGCTCTTTATCTGATATGTTATTTGTAAATGTCTTCTCCCATTCTGTTAGTTGCCTTTTAGTTTAATTGATTGTTTCCTTCACTTTGCAGAAGTTTTCAATCTTGATGAGGTCCCAATAGTTCATTTTTGCTTTTGTTTCCCTTGCCTCCAGAGACGTATCTAGTAAGGAGTTCCTGTGGCCAACGCCAAAGATGTTGCTGCCTTTGTTCTCTTCTAGGATTTACATAGATTCCTGTCTCACACTTGGGTCTTTCATGCATTTTGAATATATTTTTGTGGATGGTGCAAGAAAGTTGTTCAGTTTCATTCTTCTGCATGTTGCTGCCCAGTTTTCCCAACACCATTTGTTGGAGAGACATTTTTTCACTTGGTATTCTGTCCTGCTTTGTTGAAGATTAGTTGAACATATAGTTTTGGGTCCAGTTCTGGATTCTCTATTCTGTTCCATTGTTCTATGTGTCTGTTTTTGTGCCAGTACCATACTGTCTCGATGATTGCAGTTTTGTAATATAGCTTGAAGTCTGGGATTGTGAAACCTCCTGGTTTCCTTTTCTTTTTCAACATTATTTTGGCTATTCAGTGTCTTTTGTAGTTCCATACAAATTTTAGAATTGTTCGTTCTAGTTTTGTGAAAAATGCTGGTATTATTCTGATTGGAATTGCATTGGATGTGTAGATTGCTTTGGGTAATATAGACATTTTAGCAATATTTGTTTTTCTAATCCATGAGCATGGAATATTTTTCCATCTCTTTGCTATAATCTTAAATTTCTTTCATAAGTGTTCTATAATTTTCAGAGTAGAGATATTTCGTCTCTTCGGTTAGGTTTATCCTTAGGTACCTACCTTTTGGTTTTTGGTGAAGTTATAAATGGGATCAATTCCTTGATTTTTCTTTCTGTTGCTTCATTGTTGGTGTATAGAAATACATATTTCTATATGTTGATTTTGTTTCTTGTGACTTTGCTGAATTCATATATCAGTTCTAGAAATTTTTTGGCAGAGTCTTTGGGGTTTTCTACAAAGAATATCTTGTTTGCAAAAAGTGAAATTTTTACTTTTTCCTTGCCAGTTTAGCTATCTTTTATTTCTTTTTGTTGTCTGATTGCTGAGCCTAGGACTTCCAGTATTATGTTAAACAACAGTAGTGAGAGTAGACATCTTTCTGTGTACCTGACCTTAGGAAGAAAGCTTTCACTATTTCCCCATTGAGGATGATGTTTACTGTGGGTTTTTCATACATGGCTTTTATGACATTGAGGTATGTTCCTGCTAGAAAGGAAACTTTCTTTCTAGAAAGGAAAGTAGGGACTTGAGGTCTTTATCAAGAAAGGATACTGTATTTTGTCAAATGCTTTTTTCTGCATCTATTGAGAGGATCATATGGTTCTTATTCTTTCCTTTATTAATGTGGTGTATGCATTGACTGATTTGTGAATATTAAACCACCCCTGCATCCCAGGAATAAATCCCACTTGAATATGGTAAATAATCCTTTTCATGTACTGTTGGATTCTATTAGTTAGTATCTTGTTGAGATTTTTTGCATCCGTGTTCATCAGGAATATTTGTCCATAATTCTCCTTTTAAGTAGGGTCTTTGTCTGGTTTTGGAATCAAGGCAGTGCTGGTCTCATAGACTGTTTGGAAGTTTTCCTTCCATTTCTATTTTTTGGAAGAGTTTGAGAAGAATAGGTATTGATTCTTTTTTAAATGTTTGTTAGAAGTCCCCTGGGAAGAGATCTGGGCCTGGATCTTGTTTTCTGGGAAATTTTTGATTATTGATTCAGTTTATTTTCTAGTTATGGGTCTGTTCAATTTTTCTATTTTTCCCATTTCAGTTTTGGTAGTTTATGTTTTTAGAAATTTATCTCCTTCTTGCCCATTTTTTGGGCATATAATTGATTATAATATTCTCTTAGAATTGTCTGTAGTTCTATGGAGTTTGTTGTGATCTGTCCTCTTTCATTCATAATTTTATTTATTTTGATCCTTTCTCTTTTCTTTTTGATAAGTGTGGCTAGGGATTTATCAATTTTATTAATCCTTTCAAACAACAGCTCCTAGTTTCATTGATCTGTTTTGTTGTTGTTTTTTAAAATTTCTATATCATTTATTTCTGCTCTAATCCTAATTATTTCCTTTTTTTTTTCCTTCTAGTTTTGTTCTTTATTTGCTGTTCTTATTTCAGATCCTTTAAGTGTGAGGTTAGGTTGTATATTTGAGACTTTTCTTGCTTCTTGAGAAAGGCCTGTATTACTATACACTTCCCTTTTATGACTGGCTTTGCTTCATCCCCAAGGTTTGAACTGTCATGTTTTCATTTTCACTTGCTTCTATGTTTTTTTTTTTTAATTTCTTCTTTACTTTCCTGGTTAACATATTCATGGTTCAGTAGGATGTTCTTTAACCTCTATGTATTTGTGGTCTTTCCAAATTTTTGCTTAGTGGTTGACTTCAAGTTTCATAGCATTGTGGTTTGAAAATAAACATGATATGACCTCATTCTTTTTGGACTGGCTGAATCCTGATTTATAACCTAATATGTGATTTATTCCAGACAATATTCCATGTGCACTTGAAAAGAATGTGTATTATGTTGCTTTAGGATGAAATGTTCTGAATATATCTGTTGAGTCCATCAGTCCAGTGTGTCATTCAAACTCATTGTTTCCTATTGATCTGCTTAGATGAGCTGTTCATTGCTGTGAGGGGTGTTCAAGGTACTTACTATTATTGTATTACTATCAGTAATTTCTTTCAGTTTGTTGCCAGTTGATTTATGTATTTGGCTGTTCCCAAGTTGGGGACATAAATATTTACAATTGTTAGAGCTTTATGGATAGACCCCTTCATTATGATATAGTGCCCTTCTTCATTTTTTATAAAAAATTAAGTTTGTTCATTCCAATAAAGTCAAACCAATGAAGTTGGTTTAAAATCTAGTTTGTCTGATATAGGTATGGCTCCTCAAGCTTTCTTTTGATGTTCTTTATCATGATGGGTGGTTCTCCACCACCTATCTGGAGATGTCTTTGGATCTCAAACAAACATTTTGTAAGCAGCATATTGATGGGTCTTTTTTTTTAACCCATTCTGATACCCTATATCTTTCAACTGGAACATTTAGTCCTTTACATTCAGAGTAATTATTGATAGATATGGAAATTATTCCCATTGTAATACCCGTAAAGTTTCTGTTCCTATAGATTGTCTCTGTTCCTTTCTAGTCTTTGTTGCTTTTGGTCTTCCACTCAAAGGGTCCACTTCACTATTTCCTGCAAAGCTGATTTAGTGTACATGAACCCCTTTAGTTTTTCCTTGTCTTAGAAAATCTTTCTCTCTCCTTCTATTCTGAATGCTAGCCTTGCTGGATATATTCTTGGCTGTATATTTTCCCCACTTAGGTTATTGAGTATACAGGCCACTTTCTTCTGACCTGCCAATTTCTGTGGATAGGCCTGCTGCTAACCTTATGTGTCTACCCTTGTTGGTTAAGGACATTTTGTCCATAGCCACTTCCAGAATTCTCTCTTTATCTTTGTATTTTGCAAGTTTTGTTATGAAATGTCTTGGTGTTGGTCTGTTTTAGCTGATTTTGAGGGGAGTTTTCTGTGCCTCTTGGACTTGAATGCCTGTTTTCTTCCCAAGATTAGGGAATTTGTTCAAATAAACCTTCTGCTCCCTTTTCCCACTCTTCTTCTTCTGAGACTCCTATGATACAGATATTATTGTGCTTTATAGAATCACTGAAATCCCTAAGTCTACCTTTGTGATCTAATAGTTTTCTTTCCCTCTACTTTTCAGCTTCATTATTTTCCCTAAATTTTTCTTCTATGTCACCTATTCTTTCCTTTGCTTCTTCCATCCTCATTGTGATTACATCACATTTTTCAATTTCAGCCTGACTAGTTTTTAGATCTTTTATCTCTGCAGTCAGGGTTTCCCTGGTGTCTTCAATGTTTCTTTTAAGCCCAGTTTGTATTTTTATGGTTGTTGTTCAGAATTCTTATTCAGATATATCATTTATATCTGTTTTGAGCAAATCCCTGGCTGTGATTTCTTCTTGACCTTTCTTTTGAGAAGAATTCATGTCTTGTCATTATGTGTAGATTTTTGTCTTTTGTGTGCTATGAAAGCATGTTATGTTTCCAGCTCCTGAGAGTAATACTATATTAAGTGGTGGTCATATTATATTAAGTGGTGGTCATACACTGTCCAGGGCTTAGCCCTACAGGAAGTGTTTCTGGTGTATGCTGTGTGCACTCTGCCTTGTGTTTTGGCTGCACTTTCCCACAGGTTAGTCCTCTGTAGATAAGCCCAATTTAAAAAAGAACAGCAACAACAACAACAACAACAAAGCCCTATCTAAGAAAAGAGAAAAGGAAAAAGAAAAGGAACAAAAAAGCAAGCAGACAAAAAACTGTAATCCTGATTCCAAAGTAAAAGAAAGAAAAAAGAAAGAAAGAAACCTAATCCAAGAAAATAAAAAAATAAAATTAATTAATTAATTAATTAAAAACATTTAAAAAAATATGCCTGGCCCTGTTTCCACCAGAACTGAAGCTAATGCTTTGGAGTAAGCACTCTATGATCAGTAGACTTGGTACATGTGGTGAATCTCTGTTGGTCTTCTAAGGGAGATGCCAGCTGCACTGGCCCACAGACAGACCTGCACTAGTGAAGATGCCCCTACTGGGCTCAGGGGGTGGTGTTCAGTGTGAGCAACTGCAGCCCCCACTGGAGGAGCTGTGTTTCTCTCTGAAGTCTGACTAAGCTGGTAGGCACCAAGGAGGGTGGAAGATGGGATTACCTCTGCCCTCTTGTCCCTGGGAAGAACTCAAGGTTGAGGCTCTTCATTGTAGGCTTTCCCAGAAAAGCAAACAATCTCCCTTCCTGTGTCCCAGGCTTTCATGGGATACTTGCCCTCAATCTGTCTGTGTCCTGGCCATCAACATGTCCACTGCTGCAGTTCTCCTGTATTTTATCTCTGGTCAGTGGCTGGGACTAAAAACTTCAGATCCTGAAGGACCTGGCAAGGCACTGACAACCCCACCCCCCAACCTGTAGAGAGCCTCACTGTGCTTCATTGGGCACCATTTTGTCCCAGAAAAGCAGTTATACACCTGTGCAGGTGCCTGGAGTGAAGCATAAGAAGCTGTTACCAGGTTGTTTGTCCTCTGGACACCTCTGTCCACTCCTGTTCAACAGCCACTCAAAGGCTCCTGGCAGGCCTTTTGTCCTTGAAGAAGCCATATACCCTTTTCAAATGTATTTCAGGAAGGGGAGTGTTCTATCCCAGTGACCCAGGGGATCCCCACACCACAGCCTCTTGGATGAACCCAACATGCTCTCTCTTTCTCACTCTCTCCCTCTCTCCCTGATTTCTCTCTATGAAAAGGCTCCCTCCCTCCATGGCACCATGACTTTTCTTTCCTTCAATTCACGACTCCAAACCTTGCATCTGCCACATTCTCTCTCTCCGGTTGTGCAGACTATTTCTTAATCCTTCAAATTGATTTCCTAGTGGTTCAAATGATTTGATGTTGATTAGCTATGTTCAAGGCATTGATGAGGCAAGCTTTCATCCCCGCTACCACTCCACTATCTTAACTCCTACCCTATGCAGCTTCTTTTTTAATTCTTTCCCTTAATATAAGTAGGTGTTCATATTTCTTATACGAACATATTTTTTTTTACATCTCTGTATAATTATTTTTGGTCTGTACTTATCATCATTCATGCAGCTAATTCCCTATTGATGGAAATTGGGGCTATTTTCAATTATCCTTTTCTAAATTATATACAGTGAGCATCTTTACACATATACTTTTTGCTTACATCTATACATTTTTCTGTAGGATGGATTCCAAGAAAAGATCCTTTTTTTATATATAAAAACTTGATATAAACAATACTGCAAATTATCTTAACAATATTCAATGATAATAATTACATGGATAGTGTGTATTTTTCTCCTACTATTGCAAAAATGCAATAAGTTTACATAAAATTTCATCACATGCATACTAATGAATACAGATTTTGAACACATTTTTAAATTGAGTATCTTAAGTATGATTACACACACAAAGATAATTTTATTTATATATATCTAGCTATGAGAAAATTTGCAGTCATTTTTAATTATTCAGTTCAAGGAACTTAATCTTGAATTAACAATAAAAATGTGTAACAATAAATGCACTAAATATATTAGTCGTTACAAAAAAGAAACATAAGACGACTACGATGAAATCCCTGAGTCTAAGAGACAAATATTAAGTGGAGTCTCAGTGTTGGGTCATTGTTATCATTGAGTAGAGAGTGAGATCCACTTCAGATTATGGATTGCAGTGGTGAGGTGCTAATGTTACTCATGAAACACAAATTATAATTTAGATAGCCTTTGGTGATAGAAAAAGGGATAATTGCAGTGGATTATAAAGAAGTGTTTTCTATTATACTTTATACAATTCAAGTTCAAGTGTGGCTAAAATAAATAAATCTGTGATCTTGTGATGCATGTGAGTAATGTCAAAGTTTCATCTCAAGCAGTCATTCCATGATATTGCCAATGAGAGGAATTCAGGTTCCCCCTGACACTTTCCTCTTTTCTATATTGTTGTATTTTTTTTTCTTTCAGTGGTCAGGTTCACTGAAATCCATCCTACTTGCCATTCATGTTGCTGAATTTGGGGTGATGCCAACATGCAAAGTTGTGAAAAACTGGTTCCTTCAGACTCTGACCACTGTCCTATGTCCCAGCACTGGAACTTCAGTGATGTTACTCTAACTATGACTATCTCAGGCATATACCTTCATCATTGAGTAAAGCTTTTCATTATTCTGATAGTGTCCAGTTTAGATACCACTATTGAGCATGATTGTCCTCAACTCTATTCTATATGGAAAGTGTCTAAATGTCCCAGTGAATACTTATTTTTCACTTATTATTATTACTATGACTATTACTGACACTCTATTCCTGCTATTATCATTGTTATTTGCTAATGAGACAATTTTCTGGTGGGTTCCAACCACGTACCATTTTTCTCCTATGGTAAAAAAGTGTCTCAAGGTTATAGAACTTAACTACTTAACTACCGAGAATTTTTAATTCAAGAAGTGTCTCAAAGTTATAAAACTTAACTACTGAGAATTTTTTTTAAAATTTTATTTATTTATTTGACAGACAGAGAGATCACAAGTAGGCAGAGAGGCAGGCAGAGAGAGAGAGGGAAGCAGGCTCCCTGCCGAGCAGAGAGCCCGATGCGGGGCTCGATCCCAGGACCCTGAGATCATGACCTGAGCTGAAGGCAGAGGCTTAACGCACTGAGCCACCCAGGTGCCCCAACTACTGAGAATTTTTTAAAAATTATTGAGATTTTTAAAAGTTCTTTTACAGCTCCATGCGTATGGCTGTGGGGAAAAAATGACATTAATTCAAACTCCCTATTCATCTCAACCTGTGTGATGATGTGAAAACAACTGTTGTCATTTATATTTATATACACTAAGAGATCCTACCAATACCAGGATACTATACTGGATCACTCAACATAAACAACAACAAAAAAGTAATAACAACAAAATGCAGCAGAATTCAATTGCTTCTAAAACATGAAGTTAATGAGTTAAGTTTTTATCCCACAAATGACTCCCTGTGCTCATGTATTTATTTTTTCCTCAGAATCATTAACCACATAGACACTCATTATAAAAGGTGCCATAAAGTGTTGGTGCATTTTCAAACTTCTGGGTTACAACAATCTCCTTTGCTATTAGAAAACACTTAAAAATGGAAGGAAAGAGTAAATTTTCTAATTTATGAAAGAAAAAAAGAAAAATAGACAAGAAAAATTTGATGTGAAAAACATACGTAATGTATAAGATATGTAGAGATTTAGAAGGTAAAAATTTGCCATTTAGTCTGGTAAATATTCATATTATATAGATTAACAATCGGTTAAAAAAATAAATGGAATTATGCCATTTAGTTTCATAATTATTAGATCCCTCTTCACAAATACAAGATTCTTTATGGTTTTGCTAACTCAAATAAATCTTAAAGGAAAATATGAGAGAAGTTTGAAGTGTAAAACTGTATTATAATTAAGCTTGTATGAATCTTACTATAACTATTTAAACTACTTACAAGATACTTTAGAGGAAAATAACAATAATCTATTATTATGTCTTATTATGGATCAAATAAATATGTAAAAAAGACTCCTACATTAAATTATGTTCCTTCCTCAACTCAGAAATAGTCAACCCAAATGAATTATTTTTTTTTATTTGCAAAGATGTTTTTACTATAGAAAAGAACTTTTGGAAGTTTCCAATGTTCTCCCCAAATGTCTTATTTTAGCAAACTGCACCTATGTCCTACAAATATTATACATTTATACTTTATGTGTGTGAGAGAGAAATAGGACAAGAGGTAAGGGGTGAGGGAGACAAAAATCTGTGTCTTTCTTCACTTGCTTTAGGAGTGACTATCCTGAGCACATGCAAGTCCTTCTGTGTCTACACGCTTAACTCTTGAAGAAAATAAAATACTTTATTTCTAAACCCCATCTGTGATGATTATTAACTGCTTCTTTTTTCTTTAAATTAGACTTTTTGGGTCATATCCTTTGAGATATGAAATTCAGTAGCATTGACAAATATATATGCTCCTGCAACCATTATCATGATTCCTCACCCTATTTCTGGGTTCAGGAATATCTATTTATGTCACTAAAGAGTATATTTGCTTTTCCTAGAACTTAACTTTTGTTCCTAGAACAAAATCACACAATATGTGCTCTTTCATATTTACTTTTTTTTTTTAATTTAGGAAAATGATTTTGAGGTTAATCCTTGCTTTGGGGTATATGAGTGGTTTGTACCTTTCCATTGCTGAATAGTAAACCTTTGTGTGGATATAGTACAATTTGTTTATCCTTTACCTATTAAAGGATATTTAGATTGTTTCTGGTATTGAAGTGGTTCCCTAGGTTTTAACTTGTTTTCCAGTTTTGAAGTGGTTTCCAGTTTCAGCTAAAGCTACTATAAACATTCATACATGGATTATTTATGTGGATAAGTATGTTTATTCCTCTGGGTGGAATTGGTGGGTCATTCAAGAAAGGTATGTGTAACTCTATAAGAAATTGTCAGATCAATTCCCAGTATCATCAAGTTGTTTTTCAAAGTGTTTGGCCATTTTATATTCCCCAGAATCAAAAGTTATGAACATTCCCATCTCAGCAATTTGTTTACACTTTAGAAATTTTAGTGATTGTGAGTAACATCTCACTGTGGTATTGGTTGTCATTCACTGAAAACTTTTGATGTCATCAATTGATATATATTTGTCATGTATTTATGTAATTTTGTGAGGTATCTATTAAAATATTTCATCCATTTCTTATTTGTCTTTTGTCATTGAGTTGCAGTATTTATTTATAAATTCTGGACAAAAGTCATCTTTTATATATGTGTTTGTATTTTATGCCACTATAGGGTTTTTTATTGTAATATATTCATTAAAGAGCAGACATTTTTAGTTTTGATGAAGTCCAATTTATCATTTTTTCCTTTTATACTGTATTTTTGTTTTTCACTAAGAAACCACTGTCTGTTTCAGAGTTTGTAACGATTATCTCCATGTTTTCTTTTACAAGTTTTATAATTTAGTTATTACATTTAGTATGTGATCTATTTCAAGTAAAATTTTTTGTGAGGTAAAATTAAAGTTATTTTTCACATATATTTATATAAGACATATATATGTATACATTATATATTTATATATATATATATATATATGATGTTTCTAGCACCATTTACTTAAAAGGCATTTATTTATTTATTTAAAAGAGATTCATTGCATTGATGAATGGATCATATATGTGATTCAGTTTTTGACTATTATAGTCCACTGAGTGATATGATTATCCTTATGATAAAACCACACTGTCTTTATTACTTCAGCTTTATTACAAGTCTTGATGTAATGTAGTAAAATCCTCCAAATGTGCTGTTCTTATTTCATACTGCTTTCCTACTTCCTCTGTATTTTCTCTTGACAACTTTCACACATCAAAATTTTTTAAAAAGTTCGATTTTGCTCAACCTCATGGAATTTTATGCTATAGATACATGGATTAGTTGTCAGTCACAAATTTCTCACATTCCTGGAGCTGTTTCTCAATGCAACACTCTATTCCCTAATACTCTGCAGGAACTGTGGTCACCTTAGCCCTTTTGAACTCTTTCTTCTCACCTCAGCGTAAAAGATGTGCTGTTTGTTACATCTCAAGGTAAGATGACCTGGAAAGTGTTTTCAGGCAAAGAGCCTGGGCAATTGTAGAGTTCACCTGCTTTGTTTTTATTCTCCCAAGGATCACAGTCCTAAGCTGCTTATTCTCCAATGTCCAAAGGCTGTTATCTCATTTTTCTCCAGGCTTCTATTTGTTTTTGAGACAGTGATACTCCAGTCCCAACTACTATAATAGGACCAGAGGATAAAAGCTGTTAGTGGTTTTTCACTGAAGAAAGCACTTAACCTCTTTGTGATTTAACTTCCTTATCTTTAGAGTTTGGATAATAATACCTACTTTACAAAGGATTATTGGCTTTATCTCAAGTTTCATGATCGATAAGATATCCTGAACTTTTATTGTGTTGCTTTTCCATAAAAATGCTCCTTTTTCCAAGCTGCCAATTCCACTGGGAGTCAAGTTACTTAAGGCCATCTCAATCATACTAGGAAACTAAGTGCACAGGTTTGCTTTTGCCAAATTCTTTTATTAGGCGATCGGATATGATCGTATCATCCTGATGTGCCAGTTTACCCCAGTCAGCACCATCAGTCACCTCACCCATCATCAGGAAGGATTTTCTTTTCATATTGTTTCATGTTTCTCAATCTAACCTGATTCTCCTTTTGCCTGTCCTCTTAAGTCCTTTCACAGGAGCCATAAATCTACATTTACTCAATTTTCCATTTTTCTCCACCTTTTCTCTGAAAAATTTTGCACCTCTTGGTATTAACTGACACTTGGATATTTTCTGAGATTGCTCCCTAAGCCGTAGATGCCTCAGTTGGAATTTGCCATTTTGGGAGAGGGATGAGTCACTTTTACTCACCTTAGTTCTGAGCGGAGTAATAATATCCATTCTATTTTCAAACCTGCTACCCAACCACTGCTTTTTCATTCTCCTTAACACTCCCTTCTCTCTTTCAAAATCATGCTCTCTGTATATGTCATCCACAACACTTTTTCTAGCTACCACTACATAACTCCTGCTTACTCCTTGGGATTATGCAAAATTTTAACTTGAGCTTGCTTTAATTCACTAACAAAATTTTGATTGTTAATATATTCTTTTTTCCTTTGTTTTCTATTCTTTATAATTTTAATTCCAGTTAGTTAACATATAGTGTTATATTAGTCTCAGGTGTACAATACAGTAATTCTACAATTCTATGCATTGCTCAGTGCTCATCATGATACATGTACTCTTAACCTCCTTCACCTATTTCACTCATCCCACACCCACCTCCCCTCTGGTAACCATCAGTTTGTTTTCCATGGTTAAGAGTCTGTTTTTTCATTTGCCTCTTTTTTCTTTGTTCACTGGTTTTGATTCTTAAATTCCACATATAAATGAAATCATATGGTACTTATCTCTCTCACTGACTTATTTCAGTTATGTCCTCTAGATCCATCATGTTGTTGAAAATGGCAAGATTTCATTCTTTTTTTATTGGCGATTAGTGTTCCATTCTGTATATATTGATAGATATATGCTTATTGCCATTTTGTTACTTGTTTTAATAGTTCTCTGTTTCTTTTTTCTCTTGTGCCTTTATCTCAGTTTGTTGGTTTCTTTAGTGATATACTTGGATTCTTTTCCTTTTCCTTTTGAATACCTATTACTGGTGTTTGATTTGTGGTTACCATTAGGTTTGTATATGACATAATATGCCTATAGCAGTCTATATAAAGCTGATAGCTGCTTAAATTTGAACCCATTCTTTACTCCTCTGCCCCTAAATTTAAGGCACATGGTGTCATATTTTACATTCTTTAATTTTATGAATCCCTTATCTGGTTTTTATAGATATACTTAATTTTGGAGCTTTTGTGCTTCTTAGTTTGTTTGGTTTTTTTACTATTATTCATGGTCTTTCTTTTCCACTCAGAGAGTCTTATTTAACATTTATTACAGGGTTGGTTTAGTGATCATACATTGCTTTAACTTTTGTCTGGAAACACTTTACCTCTCTTTATATTCTGAATGATAGTCTTGTTGGATAGATTATTCTTGGTGGCAGGTTTTTGTTTGTTTTTATTTATTTTTGTTGTTGTTTTTTATTTCAGCACGTGAATATAACATGCCACTCCCTTCTGGCCATTAAGATCCTTCTGAAAAATCAGCTGAGAGTCTTTTGGAGTTTCCCTTATATGTAACTGCTTTATTTATTTATTTTTTTTTGTTATTTAAAATCCTCTCTTTATCACTTTTTGCCATTTAGTTACTATGTGTCTTGGAGTGGACCTCCTTAGGTGGGTTGAATTTGTTGGAGGCTCTCTATATCTCCTGGATCTGGATTTGTTTTGTTTCCCAGATTCAGGAAATTTTAAACCATTATTTCCTCAAATAAATTTTCTTCCCACTTTCCATCTCTCCTCCTTCTGGGATCCCAATAATTAAAATATTATTATACTCATTGGTGTCTCTGTGTTCCCTAAGTCTATTTTCATTTTTAATTATATTTCTTTCTCTCTCTCCTGTTCAGCTTGATTGCTTTCCATTACTCTGTCTCCCAGGTCTCTAATCCATTCTGCTTCCTCTAGTCTACTATTTATTCCATCTAGTATATGTTAAATTTCAGTTATTGACTTCTTCATCTCTGGATTTTTTTGTTTTGTTTTGTTTTCTATCTCCTTGTTAAGGGTCTTACTCTTTTCCCAAGTCTGCTGTGCTGTGATCTGTGTCATCTTCTTTCATTTGGAACTTATTTCTTTGTCTCCTTCATTTTGTCTAACTCTTTTCTGTTTCTCTGTGTTAAGAAAGTCAGCTATGGGGCATGTGGGTGGCACAGTCAGTTGAGTGTCTGCTTTAGGCTCAGGTCATGTTCTCAGAGTCCTGGGATTGAGCCCTGCATTAAGCTCCCTGCTTGGCAGGGAGTCTGCTTCACCCTTTTCCTCTGCTGCTCCCCCTGCTTGTGTTCTCTCTTTCTCTCTCTCTCTCTCTGTCAAATAAGTAAATAAATCTGAAAGAAAGAAAGAAAAAGAAAGAAAGAAAGAAAGAAAGTCAACTATGTCTCCTTCCATTGAAGGTAGCAGCCTTATGAGGAAGAGGTCCTGTAATGCTCTGCTGAACACTATTCTCTGTTCACCAGAACCTGGTGCTTGAGGGGTGTCTCTTCTGTGTGTTGCATGCACCCTGGTGCTGTGGCTGAGCCACTTTTGCCTCTAGTCCAGTTGTCTGCCATGGCCCTCTTTCCCTGTTGTGAGCAAGTTTTGTCCCTGTGTTGATAGTGGGCCAGTCTGAAGCTGCCTTGGGCTTGAGTCAGACCAGGTGTTTTCCAGAGATGCAGTGGTACCAAAACACAGGGCACTTTTCCTGTGTTGTCCCCTTTCTTTGGTAGGCAGGACTTTCATTGGTAGACAGGACCTAAAACAGATGTCTTCCCCAGCCTACTGCTGGGACCACACTCGGACTGGTGTATTTGGTTATCTCCCCTTCTCGGTTAGGCAGGAGTCACTTTGGAGTAGTGCTGGCCCTATCAGGGCTGCTTGTACACTGCCAGGCCTGTGGCACCACTTTGGATCAAATCTAGCCAAGGATGTCTTGGAGGGTACAGGTCTGGAAAAGATTGGGGGGCAAGGTGTGTGCATGTTAGCAAGGTTTGGACAGGTCTGCTGTGGGAGGGGACCTAGAGCCAAAGCCTGGATGGAGAGTACACATTTGCAATAGAATATGGACCTGGGGCATGTTGTTGGCAAACCAGGTAGTGAGTGTTGGCACTGAGTTGGTTTCCACAGGTGCCATTAATCTAGGTTTGGTGGGGAGAGGGGAATGGTACCCACCAGCTCCTTTGTTCCTAGAGAAGTCTCCCAATGATCCATGCCACTCTAACATAAATTCTGAGATTAATAAACCAATCTCCCTCTCATATACCCCAGGCATTTTTCAAACTGCTGCTTCTATGCTGTATCTCTGAAGGGCTATTTGTTGTGCTGACACTTTTTTTTTTAATTGTGTTATGTTAGTCACCATACAGTACATCATCAGTTTTTGATGTAGTGTTCCAAGATTCATTGTTTATGTATAACATCCAGTGCTCCATGCAACAGTGCCCTCCTTAATACCCATCACCAGGCTCACCCATCCCTCCACCTCTAAAACCCTCAGCCTTTATCTTAGAGTCCACAGTCTCTCATGGTTCATCTCCCCCTCCAATTTCCCCCCCTTTACTTTTCCCTTCCTTCTCCTAATGTCCTCCATGTTATTCTTTGTCCTTCAATAGACAAATGGAAAAAGAATTTGTACTGACTCTTTACGGGTGGAGACTCGGTTTCCTTTCACCGTCCTGACTCTCCTAGAACTGTGTCTGCGATTGGTTTTTAAAGTTCCAGGTGTCAAGCCCTGTTGAGTGTAAGAAGCTGTGAAATTCAGACCCTCTGGTTTCAAGAGTCAAATGTAGTGAGTGTTGGAAGCAGCTGATGAATCACTGGAGATGTACTATATGTTGGGTAATTGAATTTAAGTTTAAAAAAATATTATGGGTATTAGTCTTCCACATGCAGGCTTCCCATGCCTGGATGCTAATGTGAGGGTGTGTTTTCTCTTTCCTCTCTATCCCTCCCCAGACAGTCCCATGAGTCCATTTATCTCCCAGTATTTCTGCCCTTGCCACCCTCTTCCATGTGACCTCTTCTCTACATCCAGCTGTGGGGAATCTATTCTGCCAGTCCTCATTCATTTTCTGGATTATTAATAGAGATGTGGGTAATATCTAACTGTATCCATTGGAGGAGGTGAGCTTAGGGTCCTCCCACTCTGCTGTCTTCCCCAGAATTCTCTAATATATCCTTTTTTTATTTGACCAATTATCTCCATAGAACTAACAATGTCTCCATCCTTTTTTTTTTTTTAATTTTATTTATTTATTTGTCAGAGAGCGAGTGAGAGAGCAAGCACAGGCAGACAGAGTGGCAGGCAGAGGCAGAGGGAGAAGCAGGCTCCCTGCCGAGCAAGGAGCCTGATGTGGGACTTGATCCCAGGATGCTGGGATCATGACCTGAGCCGAAGGCAGCTGCTTAACCAACTGAGCCACCCAGGCGTCCCACGATGTCTCCATTCTTATTGGATATACTTTCCTTCTTCTTGCTATTTCCTTCACAGTTTTATTGACATTGCACCTTTATGGTCTTCCTTAACAATCTCCTTTCTGGCTCATCTTCCTTTTTTAGAAAATTAAATATGCACAGAATTCTGTTCATTTTTTTCACTCCCTGTTGAGTTTACCCAGTCCTCTAACTTCATATACCACCTAGAAGCTTATTCCCACTAACCTCTCCAGTCTTGTGATCTCTCCTGAACCTAAATCACATAGGATAAGCTACTGGATAAAAGATTATATGTCTAATTGGCATCTCATAATGAATATGACCCAAATAGAGTTGATGTTCAATATGCCATCAAACACTATTACTTTCTCCATCTTTTATAGCTTAATTTATTTGTTACATTATCTACCTAGTGCCTAAAACCAAAGATCTAAGTGTCATTTTTATTACCCCTTTTCTCATTATTATCCACATAGAATTTCAACAAAAATTGTTAGTTTCCTCTCAATGTCTATTTCCATCTTCTCCTATCACTAATACCACCACATATATCCTAACAATCTAAACTACTGAAAAGTATTTCTCCAGTTAGTTTCTTTATTTTTCTTCTTCTTTCTCTACAAGTCTACAAGTCAATCTTCACTGCACAACCAGAAGAACTTTTATTACTCTTTGTGGTGAACATTTTATTCACACACTAACTAGTCTTTTCCAGAACATCCAAGTTATTTCCCATTTCTGGGTTCCTGCAGTTATTTTTCCATTGCCCGAAGCACACTTTTTTGATTCTAGATATTGTAAAGTACTTTCATATTCATTTATATTCTCACTTCTTAGATGACATGTCAGAAAAACTGAGTAGTCTTTCTTTAGTAGCCCATAAAATAACAATTATTCCTCCAATACTTATCAACATAATGTCTATATTTGATTCAAAGTACTTATTACAATCTGATTTTGTTATTTATTCATTTTACTTTTTTTCCCTTTCTCATATTGATTGTAAGCTCCTCAAAGGAATGGCATATTGTCTGTTATGGTTACTAAAGTGTTCTCAGAACTTAGAAGGGTGTCTATAAACAAATGCTTAATATTTGTTGAATAAATGAGTAAGACATCAATATGGAAGAAAACATGTTTCTAAACTACCTTATGCCATGTCTTAATAATTGTTATATCTGGGGGTGCCAGGGTGGCTCAGTGGGTTAAAGTCTCTGCCTTCAGCTCAGGTCATGATCTCAGGGTCCTGGGATTGAGTCCTGCATCGGGGTCTCTGGTAGGTGGGGAGCCTACTTCCTCCTCTCTCTCTCTCTCTGCCTGCTTCTCTGCCTACTTGTGATCTCTCTCTGTCAAATAAATAAAATATTAAAAAAAATAATTGTTATATCTGGTCTAGGTCATTTTGAAATACTTGTTCATCTAGTTAGCTCTATGCCTCCAATCTTGCTGATCCTACCAGAAAAATCTGCATTTCAGTTTGACATTTTGTTAGATAGACTCTCCATATACTTCCCTAGACTCATCTAAATTATGAGGTCGGGGTCTTCTCTAAACCCCAACTGATGGCCATTTCCAATTCTTAGCTGACTTTCTCTAGTTCTGTTTATTGTTATCCATATTCTGTCTCTCTCATATGGACAACTATCTCCATAAACAAATCTTCCATTGTTCATAACTTATTCAACTTCTGAATTAATCACCTGGCTGTCCCTCCTATATTTGACCACCTAGTATGATCACCAAAATCAGTGATGTGACTATGCCTTTGGGTACTTACTTATGGGTTTTTTACTACCTTTGGACACTCTTTAATTATGTATATGGATCAGTTTTCTGTGATACCTTGACACCTTTTTTTTCCAAACATCCACCAGTCACATATTTCCAAGTCTTAGTTTACTTTTCGTGCTTAAGCTCTCAGAACTACAAGTCAGCATATATTTATAGAATATCCCTATCTTTTTCATACCTAGGAAACCTGGTTGGTGGTTGTTTTTAGATTAAATCGAATAAACAGTCACCTACAGAGTGTAGTTTCAGGGATGTAGAAAAGTGATTCTACTTCAAAAGCATTTTTCTGTTGGTGTTCATATTCATATTCATTTTTTATAAAGATGTACAAAGAGTAACCTGATAAAATAAAAGTGCCATCTACGAAGTAATAAACCACCTCCAGGCATTAATCCTGGGATCTTGAGAGCCAAAGGAGACCAAAGACTTCTCACAAGTATGTAGTTATTCTTAAAAGTAGAATAAAAAGCAAACCTTAATTCTAGATTGAATTGACCTAACATTATTTTTCATTCACTTTAATGAATACAAAATATGAGTGATGGATCATCAGCTATATTACATATCTAAAACTACATTAGATATATGTATTATTATTCTAATTTAGATTAAATCCTTACTGTAGCAAAAACTTAGCAAAGCATGCTGTTCTTGCTTTCTCAACTTTTAATTCATTTTTAATAAAACACCAATAATTCTAGAATTTGAATTATTAAAGAAATGTATATTTATACTTTAGAAAAACATAAACAGTTTCCCTTGTGCATTTCAGATTCCAGAAATACCAGCTGTTGCTGCCATGTGTTAAGAGATTCTGGCTATAGGCCTCAAACAAAACAGTTTTTTTCTTTGTTAGTCACAACAAAGTGAACTTGTAACAGTATAGCAGCATGGTGAGATGCTAGAAGAAAGAAGAAGAAACACTTGGAACCAACCCAGCCAATTAAAACTAAGTAAAGAGAATTTAGTTAAAAAAAAAATCTGGTCAAGGGAAATATATAGTGTTCTCTTAACTCAAAGTGAAATGATAGTCCTCTCTCTCTCTCTCTCTCAAACTTATGCAACAATAATATTGTTATTGAGTTAGATTGTCATACTATGAGGTATATGTGTGCATCATTATTTTTAATGCATGCTTTTATTGAATGATTAATAATTGCTTATTAAAAATTCATACTGACTCTGTAGTCTAAAGATCCAGAGCAAGTATCTATAAAGTATCTATAGTATCTACAACTTAGTGTCTATATAGTATCTATAGTATACTATGACTTAGTCATTTTTCCTTGTGTAGATCAGATCCTGTTTCATTTATTTTGGGTGCTATAATTGGAACACTTTAAAAACAAAAATAATTTGACAGTTTTTGGCCATTTGCTATTGCTTCTTCTGTTACCTATCAATACAGACAGGTGGATAATTACCTACGTAATTTTATTTTTCTAATTCTAAATTCCTAGACACAAGAGTTTTGAAAAGTGCAAAATATTGAAAAGTAGAATTTTTCAAAGATTTTTTCTGACTTTTATTCTGTTAGAAATATGTATCCAAGTTAATAATCATGTTAGTATAGGCTTTGAGACTACATTCCACTGGAGTTTAACTGAAAGATAAAATCTTATGAGATGGTTTGTCAAAAATGAATTTGACTGAGATATCATCCAAAGAGATTTATTTCTGGAAAAACAGTGTTTGCTTGAAAATCCCTAAATGTTTTATTAGCCATATCCTTCTATTTGTTAATTTCATGCTTTTTAAAAGTAATTGACTAATTACAATCTGGGTGGTTCAAACGTATGAAGGGAACAAGATCAATTTAAGCTCAAATTTTTTTTGGTTTTTCATTATGATACAGAATGGTTCCTAGTATAAATTTTAATTTGTCTAAATGCTGTATATTTTGTGCATCTCACTGACATTATTTCAGTGTCTCAATGACCTTAAGAATGTGTGTATCATGGGGTGCCTGGGTGGCTCAATGGTTTAAGCCCCTGCCTTTGGCTCAGGTCATGATCTCAGGGTCCTGGGATCAAACCCCACATGGGGCTCTCTGCTCAGCAGGGAGCCTGCTTCCCCCTCTCTGCCTGCCTCGCCGCCTACCTGTGATCTCTCTCTCTCAAATAAAAAAATAAAATCTTTTTAAAAAAAAATGTGTGTATCTATATATTCCTTGAGATATACTAGCTTTATGTTTTCCACTTCTGTCTTCATGGATTAATTGAAATTCTTATTTCTTCCATTACTTTCCGGAAATCCTACATAGATCTATGGTAAATTGAGTCCAGGATTGGCAATATATTCTTATCAAATAAATAGGACATATTACCTGATACATATTTTCCTATTTTGACTATTTTCTTCTTCAGCAAGAGGTTTTGATTTTTTCTTTGGTGGTGAAGGACTAGTTGATTTTTTTTTTTAAGATTTTATTTATTTATTTGACAGAGATCACAAGTAGGCAGAGAGGCAGGCAGAGAGAGAGTAGGAAGCAGGCTCCCTGCTGAGCAGAGAGCCCGATGTGGGGCTCGATCCCAGGACCCTGGGATCATGACCTGAGCCGAAGGCAGAGGCTTTAACCCACTGAGCCACCCAGGGACCCCATGGACTAGTTGATTTTTTAAAGTTGTTTTTAATTTAATTTTCAATTAGATGCAGAAATCTTTACAGCAAGTAACAAAAATTCAAACTCAAACTAGACTAAGCAAAGGGGTTATTTATTATTGCATGTTTAATATGGAAATCCAAGTATTTCAGGAAAGGATCAACCAAAAGGTTAATCCAGTCTCTTTGTCACTTTCTCTCCCCTGTGTCTTCTTTCCTCTGTCTGTTTGTATGCAGAGGATTGGTTTTACTTCAGGACATCAAGGAAAGCTCACACCAGTAATACCAGATTTCACATTATCCTAACTTGTGAACCAAGAAAGGGAAAACAACTTCTTTCTTTCTCCTTCTACCTATTTATCAATCTAAGAGATTTTGTTTGCTTTGGTTTGGTTTTGGTATAATTTTAAGGGTATGTCCACTTTTGGAGCAACTGAAGGGGGAAGACCAGCAGGTTTGTAACCTATTCCTTGTCTTAACTTGGACTTGTTAAAAAATAATGACCTGGTCAAATTTCCATGATTGTAGTTGTTCAAATATCAATTCCCTTTTAATGAGGTAATCCAAGTGATACATCAAGAATAATAACAATAGTTGGGGATGCCTGGGTGGCTCAGTCATTAAGTGTCTGCCTTCTGCTCAGGTCATGATCCAGGGTTCAGGGATCTAGCCCCCCTCCTTGCACTGGGGTTCCTGCTCAGCAAGGAGGCCTGTTTCTCCCTCCCCCACTGTCCCTGCTTGTGTTCCCTCTCTTGCTGTCCCTTTCTCTCAAATAAATAAAATCTTTTAAAAAAAAGAATAATAATAACTAACATTTGTTGAATACTTGTTACATTCCAGAGGATGATAATGAAGTTTTGTGTGCACTGCTTTATGGAATCCTTACAACAATTTTATAAAGTAAGTTAAACTTTTTAGACACCTTTTAGTGTCAAAGAATCTGAGGCCCAGAAGTTTAGGCAATTCATCAAATTTCAAATATGAAGTGATAAAGATAGGACTCATCTGGACAGATTAGCTCTAGAAACTAAATGTTAAGCCATTTTAGTATCTTGCTACACACCAGATTTTTAACCAAATGCATTTTCGGGCACTGGACTATGCTTCTATATCTTAAAGGTCCATGTCCAGGAATGAAAAAGAGTAGGAGTTTTCAATGTTACCGTAGTTAGCTTGGCAACCAGTCTATCAACTGAACTGTTACCACACATTGAAAAACTTCAATAAATAATATAGAGGAGTCTTATGAATTGAGGAAAGCAAGATGCACATAGAAAAAATATTTTTCTCCCTACTTCATATGAATCACAAGGAGCAATGATAACATTGCCAGAAGAAATCAAAAGATTCTGGAAAAGTCTAGGAAATGTGTGCTTTTCAAGGAATCATTATCTTTCTATTTATTATCCACTTAATCTGGTGTATTGACTACATAACTGATGGCCCAGAAAATTTCCTAGATTTCTAGCTTTAGCTTTTGTTTAATGCCCATATTAAGTTATTCAAACTGTCATCTCAGCCAAATCTTAGGAACTTCATCGCTCTCCCTTGCATTTCTGAGGACAAACAAAATAACCACTAATTTTCCAGTTGATATTTTGCCCCCCCACCCCTGACTTCTCTGCACATAATACCTCTGATTATCACATAACATACTTTTCTGCTTTTAAGATACTGATGTCATCACTTAAAATGTGAAAATGAAACATCTAGATATGCCTATAGTCATACTTAAAAGCAGTATTAAAATAATGCCAAAACTGGGGGCCTCAGTGGCTCAGTTGGTTAAGGAATGCCTTTGGCTCAGATCATGATCTCAGGGTCCTGATCTCAGGTGCAAAGATCCAGTCCCATATTGGGCTCCTTGCTCAGTGGGGAGCCTGTTTCTCACTCTCCCTCTGTCCCTCGCCCTACTTGTGCTCTCTCCCTCTCTGTCAAATAAATAAATAAAATCTTAAAAAAAAAAAAAGCAAAACAAAGCTAATACTATAGCTTGTTTCCAGAATTATTGCCTTCAAAGGGGAAAAAAAAACCCACCAACAACATAAAACACAGTATTAGTCATCACTGTTTCATAAGAACTTTAGTTAATACCTCTTCAGGCTTGTCTGGTCACCAACTAAACTGATGAAATGTCTCTTTCAGGATCCTCCAAAATTCCTGCTTTCTTGATTCTCCCAGATGAGAAATAAAACTTATTTAATTATACAAATAGTTTTATTCCTTTTCATCAACATTCCCTATCAGACATTTGACATTACTTTAGAAAGGCAAAAGGCTCAATTACTTTTTCTTCCCCCAAATAAGACATGTAGAAAGAAGCATTTTTTGGATGAATACTTAAGAAATATTGTTATAATGACTTTTAAGTTCTTTTTAAAAATATTTTCTTTTTAAATAATCTCTAAAACCAATGTGGGGCTTGAATTTACACCCTGAGATCAAGAGTCACATACACTACTGACCGAGTCAGCCGGGCACGCTCATTTTTAAGTTTTTATTGAGGTATGATTGACACAATAAACTGCATATATTAATAGTAAATATATATATATATATTTCTTTTCAGCTTAACAGAATTCATAGTTTTTGCACCACACCCAGTGCTCCATGCAATGCGTGCTCTCCATAATACCCACCACCCGGCACCCGGCTCCCCCAACATCCCACACCCCCGCCCCTTCAAAACCCTCAGGTTGTTTTTCAGAGTCCATAGTCTCTTATGGTTCACCTCCCCTTCCAATTTCCCTCAAATCCCTTCTCCTTTCCATCTCCCCATGTCCTCCGTATTATTTGTTATGCTCCACAAATAAGTGAAACCATGTGATAATTGACTCTCTCTGCTTGACTTATTTCACTCAGCATAATCTCTTCCAGACCCATCCATGTTGATACAAAAGTTGGGTATTCATCCTTTCTGATGGAGGCATAATACTCCATAGTGTATATGGACCACATCTTCCTTATCCATTCGTCTGTGGAAGGGCATCTTGGTTCTTTCCACAGTTTGGCGACCATGGCCATTGCTGCTATAAACATTGGAGTACAGATGGCCCTTCTTTTCACTACATCTGTATCTTTGGGGTAAATACCCAGTAGCGCAATTGCAGGGTCATAGGGAAGCTCTATTTTTAATTTCTTGAGGAATCTCCACACTGTTCTCCAAAGTGGCTGCACCAACTTGCATTTCCACCAACAGTGTAAGAGAGTTCCCCTTTCTCCTCATCCTCTCCAACACACATTGTTTCCTGTCTTGCAAATTTTGGCCATTCTAACTGGTGTAAGGTGGTATCTCAATGTGGTTTTAATTTGAATCTCCCTGATGGCTAGTGATGATGAACATTTTTTCATGTGTCTGATAGCCATTTGTATGTCTTCACTGGAGAAGTGTCTGTTCATATCTTCTGCCCATTTTTTGATATGATTATCTGTTTTGTGTGTGTTGAGTTTGAGAAGT